>DWDX01003295.1:0-13373 GCA_018245675.1 Agara michaeli | reverse complement strand
GACCAGACAAAGAACAAACAAATTTGCTCATAACACAAATGTTTGTCCTGGGCGGGAATCTAACCCACGACCTCCGGTTTTGCAGTTAGGGTGTCTAACCACTCGACCACCAGGCCAGTCAACGTTTAATGTTTTTGTGCAAATAAAATACAGACAGGCAGGGTTTAAATCATTAGAATTAAGAAGATGACACATTTATAGTTTAAAAAATTGCTTTAATTTTTTTTTAAGGAAAAGGATTTTTATCACGCATTGACTGTGTCACCCCTTAATGCCTTAATTTTACAAACCTCACTTTAAAAATGTTAAAACTGTAAAAAGTTTTATTAATGAAAAAAAATTTCCTTTCATGGTACATTAAGTACTAATGGTTCTATTCCTGCAGTTCTGTTACCAATTAAAACTAACAGTCTTATTAGCAATTGATACTAATAGGACAAAGTTATACTAATGGTCTCATTGCTACAGTGGTGTTCGAAGTCGGTTGTATATGTCTATGGATAGCGTAGCAGACGAAAATCAGAGAAATTGGTATCTGGTTGCATGATATTATTATTACAAGTCGTCTGACTGTATTATATTATTTATATTCAATTAGTTATCGTAACGGTTCTTTCAATGGCGGATTTTGAAACAAACTTCCAAAACCTACTTAACCCCTCGGGGGTTGATTATCAAAAACCCTTTCTTCAGTAGTATAGGCTCTGCGGTGAGGAGTCAGTTAGTATGGACAAGTGTTTTTATATAATTTATAAATAGTTTATTTATTCTAAATTTAAAACTATCGATGTTTGTCGTCCATTTTATTATTAAAATAGCAGGGCACTGTAAAAGAAGCTAGAGTATAAGCAATTTTCTTGCGCTCCGCCTATTTTGTTTTACCCTAATTTAACTTTAGC
Organism: Agara michaeli; assembly: GCA_018245675.1. NCBI lineage: Eukaryota > Metazoa > Arthropoda > Insecta > Lepidoptera > Hesperiidae > Agara > Agara michaeli. Next base: position 12,474 of record DWDX01003295.1, on the reverse strand, counting down.
TATTGGAGGCCCGTTTTGAGTTAACGAAGTTACAGCGAGAGGTTGAAGGTACGTCCTTTATTTGCAACTGGTAACATAAAGATCGTTGGAACGATTTCTTTTATAAATAAATCGAATTATAAGTAGAAATCTCGTTTAAGAATTTTGACAAAAATATTTAGTTTTTGTTTGTGTTTGTGTTTGTTTTATTTTCAGTTATACCTCGCCTTCACGAAGTTAATGTTAAATGTTAACTTACAAATATTTATATGAATATATGTACGCATATATTATGTTTTATTGCTAGTTAGAATATAAATAAGTAAATTTATTATAATACATAACAACATAGACAATTCACACATACAGACCTCGACAATATAATAGATATAAACAACAATATTTTTAATAAATAAATACCAGCAATTGATATATTAATTAAATCGATTATCCCTTTCGAAATAGGTAGGAATCATAGATCGATCCGGAAAAGAGTCATCAGCAACCTTTTTATATTTTCTCTGTTGGACTCCGGTTTTACCATAGAATAATATTAATCTATAAAATTTTGTGCAAAATATTACGCGAAGTTGTTCAAAATAAACCACAACATTTTAAAATTGAATTTTCATAGAAAAAGAACAGCTTTTCTTGTTTTGGAATTTATGAAACTGTATCCAGTCCAGGATTTGCGAACTTAGCACCGTCTTAGTGAATTGAAATTTATTCTCGTGAAAAGTTTTTGCTGCAGCGATATAATAAAAATGGAAATATCGCACCAGACCTGTACTTCTACTAACTAGTATTATCTTGGTGCAAAATGAAAACGAAAAGGCACAGTGTATTTTTATTTTGTTTCCTTCGCCGCTTTTTCAAATAAAATATAAGTACCTAATGTATTCGTATGCGTGCGTAAATAAAATGACGATGTCCTTGTAAATGAATTTCTTGAATGTCTCAAAGGTATTAGTAGCTACTTGAAAATGTTCTTTAAAATTTTTGAAAATGTACTTTAACATTTCGTATAATGCTATTGAAAATATTTTCATATTAAAATACATATAATTGTTTCCTTGAAGTAATTTGAATGTTTCTCATTTTATCTTTGCGTACACTAAAGGTAGGAACAGGCTTCATATTCTAGCTACAATAACAATATCTTTATAGTTATTCCCATACTAACGTGAGTTGCCAATACTAACGTAAATAATTGGAAATTGGTGAGAAAGTCCAATTAATGTGACAACGCATCATCAATATGCCACTAGAATTAATCGAACGAGCTATAGCCTCTATTTTAGTGTAATCAATAAATTGAATAGGCTATAAAGTGGAAGTTGCAGCTAGGTTATAATTGCGTAACGTTCGGTTAAAATGGCGGTCAGCAATGATGACCGTCAGCAGTCGTCAAATTAATGAGCCAATACATTCAACGTGGCGGCGGAATCGATGTCGCCGACTGAGTTATGACCCACTGCCTGCTATTTGAACTTTAACATAATTAAAATTTAATGAACACGCTACCAATTTATACTTGTCGATTTTAATTTTGTTTTGGTATATATCGGTTTTACTGAATAAAACTTACAATCTTGTTGTTTTTTGTTTTTAAATTTATATCATTCAATTTTTAAATCTTAGTACTTAAGTACTTAAACTTTTTAACTGAAATAATTCTGACAGCTTTAAAAATAATTAGCCAACAAATTTAACGCAGTTATTATTGTCAACTATGTATGTAATTCAAGAATGCTGTAGTCATAAAGCTTACTATGTAACGTAATGAGACACAAATTGGTTTGAAAGTGTAATAAATTAGCCAATACATTCAATGTGACATTGGAATCGGCCTGTTCATTTATGGTCGGTGGCTTCTATTTTGGCATAAATTGTTAATTAAAACCGCAACTATACGCTACTTAACAATATAGTAAACCACAACGAGTAATACGATTAATTTATTTTGACAAATTCAAGTTACGTCAGAAAATTATTGAAAATTAAAATAAATTTATCAATGTAGGTACTCTTAGTTCAGAGTAAGTAAAAATAATTCCCATATATTTTCCATAAGTTTAACCGTTTGTAACTTAGTAATAGAACGATATTCAAAGCAAAGAGGTCAACTTAAGCTAATCCGAGCGCGATCAGCCCTTAGATGGAACATTAATGTCATGTGGAACTCTAATTTCGGGTAGACTAGTAAGCGATAGTACGTAGTCGGTGTTATTAATATATCCTTAAAAAAACACAAGAGCATAGCATTCGAAACAAACTTGCTAAGGTTTATGAAGTTTGCCAACAACACAGCTTGCGTGTAATCCTTAGGAGTTAAAATTCATTATGAGGAGATCCACGTCTAGAAGTAGAACAACAAAAATGTGTAAAAAAATAATTGTATCGTTGTTGTGTTGTGAGAGTACATTCAAGATACAATAACATTAGGAATGTTATTTCATGACATCAGTAACTAAGTTGTTTCCAACAGTATTGTGCTCTTATCTTATATCAAACACAATAGCTATTTGACTACTAACACACATTGGAAACACATTGAGCTTCCACTGCCGTCGGCATACTATACTCGAAGATTTTGAAAACAACGATTTACATTTCTCATCGTTATCTTATCCGTTCGGAATAGACCTTCATATTTCGATCCGTGAACGACTTTAGTTTGAGAATAGAAACCAATCACTGGCTATTACAGCACTGATAACACCCACGACCCAACTTTGTGTTAAGTGAAATATATGATTCTGGTTCAAACGGCTTTATATTTTATGATCAAAGCGCCACTTAGTTTAAGCGATTGGCTTAAAATGTGGCTTAATGAAAACACTTGTCTATGTATGTGTTGACGACAAAATGCTTATGATCTCTGTAGCAGTAATAGGTTTAACTGAATTATAAATATTGTAAGACTATTTGAAGAATGATTGGGTCCGGATTATAATACATAACTAAAAGTATTGGATGTGTTATTCTTATTAGTCTTTTTTTTTTCCTATTCATTTAGTTATTAGTCCTATTCATTTAACTCTTGATATTAGCTCGTGAGTAGGAACTTCTTTGTATGTATCACACTTATATAACTAAATACTTTTTTGTTATCGGAATCGACTAGAATTCCCAATGGGACAAAGAATCTTCCACTTGTACACTCAGCGGTATTTTAATTTGAGAACCTTACTTATTTAAAATTTATTGAAAGTGGGCGTCCGTGATAAAGAAAAAGGCGAAAGAGGAAAGTAGAATTGAGATTGAGAAATGAAATGAATACGAGCCTTCAGGCGTTTCGTCGCCGATGAATAATTTATTATAGAACCGCGTTTCCACAAAATTACTTGCCATCCTATTCGAAAGAGTATGCAGCCACTCAAGCGAACAAACCGTTGTTATTATATGCGTACACATTAGGTTTAACCGACATTTACATTTCATTTCCCATAATGTGCTTTTCCTTTTTCTTGATATCCCGTTTGACAATATCATTTCGTGCGTTGGGACAAGACTTGAAACTCACAGAGAACGTCTAGCTGACTCGTATATAAATAAAATACATAAAATAATCAACATATTGGTCCTGCAGACATACATATTATAGTTTAAATTTTCGCCCTGTCATTTTGACCGAGGAAGAAGTTCTTGTAATATTATTAATTGCCTTTAAGCATGGAACAACTGTATAGAAGTATTAGATAATTATGATTTATTAAGACATCAATTTAATGTATTGAGGGAGACAATAAAAAAACATGGCAGTACACTTCGAATCACTATATATCTCCTTTTCGCCGCAACTGTGCAAGTTCTCACATAAACAAGGAAAATTAACCATAACACGAAAATGAGTTCGCTCCGCCTCCGAACTTGTTCCTACGGGATACGAAGAAAGCTAAGGAACCCTTCGCGCAAGTTTATCAATAAAGTGAGCGTAAATCATCAAAAAGCCTTATTTATACCTTACAAAGTGTTTCGACAAACATTAAGGTAACATACGGTGCCGTTTTTATTCTTCGAATGTTTTATACGAACTTACGAGTATTTAACATATCATATTTGAACACGATATGTATGTATGTACGTATGTAAGTAGAGAAGCCTTAAATAAGATTATTTTCAGCTCTTACGTTAAGCTAATATATATTTCAATGTACTTTAAGAAGAAATTTCGTGATATTATGAAGAGGTATTTATGTAATATTCAGTTATATAATAAAAAAAATATCTTTTCCTTAATATACTGTAAAGTGATAGAAAGTGTTTCACGTTTTTAAATACTGAAAGTAGACATCGACATCCGTTTAAGACCTAATACTTTTTGAAAAGATATTTAAGATTGAAGGCTTCCATTCGTCATTATTAATTCGGTATAAACGGAGGTTCGATTTTCAAAAGCACTCAGCCTGTGAGTGACAGTCACTCAAAACAATTCCTTTTTTTTTTCTTTTGCAATGGATCTTTTATTTTTACCGTTCTGAAATATTACTTTGTAATCCTGTTAATTGATTTTTTTTATTTCCGGTTGGGAATCGAAGCTCGAATCCTTTGCATTATGTAATAAGTCCGGTACAGTAACCGTTGTACTAGATGGGTCGTCAAAGTGCTAAAACTTATAGAAAACGTCAAATCAAATCCGAGAGTTAGTTTTAGACGGGTTTTGCCTTTATCGATATTATTATAACTTGTCAGTATTAGAAAGTTTTAAGTGGAGTAGTTCAACCGATATATAACAATTACTAGGACGTAAAGTAACAAAAGTTTCTTAAGAGAGCGGACGTGACGCCGGTACTGAGAGATTATCTACGTGTGACGAATGGACAAAATTGCGAGGACCCACCCGTTCGATAAAAATACGGTACACACACGCCTTTCTGAGACGAAAGTTTGAGATATGTTGTCGTTTTCGGAAATAAAAATGAACATTTTACAGTTGCTTTCTATTTATCTATCCAAAACATAGTTTAAACAGTGTGGTGTAATTTTTTATACGGAGAAGTAGGAAACAAGCCGACCATTCCTTTGCAACCGACTAAGAACTGAATAGCTTGAATGGGAATTCAAGTATTAGTTAACTTATGTATTATCAGTGCTTCATACATACACGCCGGTTTGGGACACTCTTGATTCTCCCACTGGTTAGTATCTGACCTATTTCGTCGAGATAGGCAGGACACGTATGCATTGATCTAGCTGATTAGCAAGAGTGCCATTACTATCAGAAGTAGATCACAACCACGTTGCTACTCTTGAAGGCGTAGATGAACGTTTCTAGTAAACACATACAAATGGCAACTACAAATTAAATTTCTGCTATCGGTGCCGCAACCTTTATTGTAGGAGTCACTATCAGTTTTGATCGAGATGCATTTCTTAGAGTTGCATTGATTTCTTGATACATAACAGAACAAAGAGAAAAATTGCCTGACCTCAATGACCTCAGCGAGCTGCTACGAAACAACAACTATGACATTGCAAGCAATAAATGTACCGTGTGACACGATCGATCGACGCGGTGCTAATCAAACATTAGCGTTCCCATAATGACAAAACCGCAGTACGTGGGGCTGTAGGAATGACGTTGGGTGTACTGATATCAGCCGCTCCAATTTTGCACGATGACATTTACGTCCTTACTATATTAGATCATATGAACCAAGTTGCGGGCAAGCTAGTTACTAATATTATAAGGCTATGTCATATTGTGTTACGAGGTCCTATACATGAGAATAGAGGATAATATGGACGAATGATGGCTCGCATGGATATAAAACCGTTGGTTGGATGTATAAAATTATTCGCAATCGATCAGATATTAAATGTAATTCTCTTGAACATTATATTAGTTTTCCTCTCATAATATGGCTCATTTTTATATCTTTGACTCTGTTTAAAAGTTACTTCTAAGTCATACATTACTTTGTAGAACTGAACTAAAGTCGTACTTCATGATCACGCAACATGTTGCTATATTTGACTATTATTACATTGAAATATCTCATTCTGTTGTTAGTCATCCGTCTATAACCATGAAGGCAAAACAACTGCTGCAACAATGTAAGTTAAGTTGATGTCACCACTGTGATACCTGTGCAGTAAACCCGGAGCAAAGAGTTCTGTCATTACCCAAACATACATTGAAATGTATGTTGAGGTCATTAAGCATGGTACTATGGAAACCAAGAAACGTGGAGGATTATAAAAAGGTTACTATAAAAAGCGACCCGAAATATCTGAAACTGGCGAGTAGCGACCTGGAGGTAAAGTGGTACATAATATTTGCAAAGACATTACGCAAACATTCCTGTCACGTTCCTACTTAAATTTCTTAAAAAGACCCTCTTGCTTACTTGCCCCGTGAATAATAAAGGTCTTAACTGAAAGTCTTAAGTGTACCAATTTTTGCTTCAAAGCAAAAATGTTTCCAACAAAAAATAAAGCCATTAAGGTGAAATTACCGGCTTTGAATGCCAACGAGACAGATCTAAGTGCAAGGTTTGTCCACTGATGCTAGGGAAATGTATAGCTATTCATACAGGATACCTCAGGTTGCTTCAAAGAATAAATCAAATTTATGACGTAATTTCTGTGCACATTTCTAAATGAATTCAATAAATTCTAAAATATATTCAGTACAAGTTTGTACCAGGACTTGAAGGATATTATTAATGTAAGTTTGTAAGTAGGTCATAAGCTCAGAATATCAATCGGAAATTTTATTGAGGATTAAATATTGGTTATAAAATAACAAAACATTTCGTGGAATAACTTAATTTAACACTATATATTTTATCTTAGAAAAAAAATTAAATCGGTACGTTTTTATTTTATTGTATCTAGTTGCTACCCGAACACAAAAACTGGGGGTGACTGAGGGTTGGCGACCAATTAATTGTTATTTGGAACCGTTCGCTCGGAAAAACAATCATTGTTAGAATTTGTGAACCAGAGGGACAAAATTAAGGATTTGTAACAGTTCATGCTGATTTAGAGTTTAGGCACGACTAGCACACATTTAATAAATGCCTATTTGAAGGCAAATGTTACGTACAAATTTTATTTTATTTTAAATAGTAAGTGAGTAAAGTTATTAGTGGCGTCTGTAGTCCACATCAGCTGCCTAACATCTGTCGTACAGCAGCTCTTACTCTGATTTGTTACAGTATTGATGCCTATTAACATTGGTCTTGTAGTCGTAGGCCATCTTGATTTGAAGCTTATTTAATGCCAATGAGTTATTCATTTATTTTAAACTACCCATGCAGCTAGCTTATTAGATTATAAATTTCTAATAACTAATTGTTGTGTCCGACATGTGTGACATAGTTATGTGAAGAAATGAGTTTTGTATCAGATATTTCATTATCAGTTTTGTAACAATTTTTGCAAAGTCAAAGTAAATAACAATATAATTTAATGACTTTTTAAATATGCCTTTTCTATGCTCGCTTATGTAAAGAGCTGGGATACTTAAACTTCGCTCCAGCAAAAAAGACACCCACTTCTGGTTCCAATATTTAAGTGACAAACCCGACATTGCTTTACTCGGCGTCGAACCCTAAAATGAATTTCCACAAGAAAAATTGTTCCAATCCGTATAATAAAGTAATCGGCGGCGAGTGCTCTTCTGAGGTGCCAGTTAACGCCTCCGGGAGGGTTAAGTGAGGATAATTTCCCTTTGCGTGCCCACTCCTAATGACGAGGCTTGCGGAGGGGGTAACGCTTTGAAGGAAACGGGCCCTAACGTTTCTTTTGCGAAGTAACTTTGGCAAGTTTCAAATATTCATAGCAATTTAACCATGAAAATTATTACAAACTCATTTAAGATAAAGTATCTTATTCCTTATATTATGTACATAATCCATAAATTAATACATATATGCAGGGGTATATATTTGAACCACCAGTACAATGATGAAATCGAGGCAAATTAATCATCAATAGCTTTTTCAAGTGAAGGAAACAGTAATTGACGAAACAAAAGAAATTTGAAGCAAGATTTTTAAATGGTACTTGTATGAAACGCTATTGTAGATATTGTTCCAATTTGTAAATATATTTCTAATCTATCTTACAATAGACTAGGGAGTAGACTGGGAGCTTGAACATAGCCATTTTCGATGGCTATGTTCGAGCTCCGAATATAATTCGCCTGGTTATTCTTAACATAATATTATTTAACTACTTAAGCTTTAATGATATTGACAGATCTAGGAAAAGTTTTCAAAGCTAGTTAAATTTCATCCTTGTCTAAACATTATTCGGAAGTGTCCACAAACAATCCCGTGCGAGATATTTGCCTTAATTAAAACTTGAAGCATCGCTGCGGGAATTGATTTCTCAGAAACAAATTAATCCTGTTATACTTTTGAAAAGATTTGACTTCTTTGAGCAAACATGGAGTACCTAATCATTGTTCACAATAATGGACTTATTGTTCCTACCAGTGCCTCTTTCATCTAGATTTGATTATAGGGTTGTCAATATTTGGCAAATGAATTAGTATAAAAATAAGTTAGTATAAAAAAAGTTAGTATATAAAATGTAATTGTTTGCATCCGCTACTTTGAACGTTTGACAAGTCGTTTTGAAAATGATAACAAATAACGTTGATGGCGATCATGTAGGATCAGGTGACCTGTTTATCAATTTATAGCCAACGGTTCCGCAATATAGTAGTTTTTATCTTTATTTTTCAATGTGCAATAGGCTTGCTTTTGACTGCGAAGTTACCTGATGGTAAGTGAACTGCAGTCATATTAAGACAACCGAATTCTTATACAAGTAAACCATAGTGCGGTCCTCGAAAGTGATCTGGGTAAAATAGCCGACTGCATAGATCTTGATGAAGTATATAGGTGTAGATATCTGCTTCGGTTTGGCCAATTTTACACTTCATTTATTGTTTTTCGTCGTAGCTACGAACTTGAAGCATTCTTTGATTGTAAAGTTTAATTATCGTCGTATGCGGCTCTTCACATGAAATTTAATTAGTATAGACATACTCGTATACTCGTAAATGTAGCTCATCAGACATTGTACGTACTACCGGTACTTCAACTAAACTTATGAAACAGAGCCTCGAGGAGAAGCCGTCATAACTAATTAAGGTACATTTTTTATAATTACACATGTTTAGAAGATACATACATATATAGCTGAAGGGGCTCGTAACTCGTGAATTTACATTGCTATGGTCAAATCAGTTTATATAAAGCATTTTTATAAATACATAATTCTATGTAAGTCAATCGGACACATTTTATGTACACTAAGTTAGTTACTAACAAATTACAGCGGCGGACGGAAAATTTAATAAGTGTGAAATATTATTTTAATTTATTCAGTGCGGTCAGAGCTGTAAATTAAGTAAGCGGAAGAAATCTCGTGTAATTTTGGGCGAGTGCGGCAGAATTCATATCCGCGTTAAACATACAACCCCGGACCGAAGGCTGGAAATACGGTTACAAATGGTACTTTGACTTGTCGTACAAATTTTTAAATAAGTATAAGTAAACTGTAGGTACAATAGATCCAGAACTTGACTTCCCTTTTAATATTTCACTATTTCGATACGTCAAGTGTCTGTCATTACACAGTTTAAACATTTTTTATTGGTGAAAATATATTTTTGGTCGACCATACTTTTATTGTCCCACTACTGGGTATAGTTGTATCAGATTACCGTAAAACGAAAATTGAGAATTACAAAATATTTTTTAATTTCCTAATCCTGTCAGACCGACGACATCGGTAAATCACGTAACGGGCAGCACACTCATATATTTTTGAGCGGATTTTGTGGAATCCGTGTCAAATGTTATTCACAGATTAGATCTTGTTTTAACAAACGAGAAATAAAACTCATTTAGTTATTCACTCACTCAATTTTTTATCGGACATAGTGAATAAGTTATTCTTAATAGTGAAAGTATCAAATGCGAAATTTAAGAAATAGTGACATTATGTGTGTCTGGCGGGGAATAACATTTTAAAATCGTTTTTATATGCCAGACATCCAATTATCCGGAATTGAGAAAAAATGTGCATTTTCACTTGTCTAGTAAAAACATAACTTCAAAAATAACCTTTTCTCTCCATCGGTATTATTTAATGCCATCTGTTTTATTATTATTACCATTTATTTACGTTTTATGATTATTGAGCGATTTACATTATAAGTTTTAGTAGAGGTTTGACGTAAATAACTTTAGCGAAGGAAGGCACAATTATCAAGTGTGAAATATAAATTTTAATTTATTCAGGCTACAGCTCGCAGGGCTAGAGCTGTAAATTAAGTAAGCGGAAGAAAGCTCGTTTATTTTTCGGCGGATGCGGCGGAATTCACATCCGCGTTAAACACACAACCCGTGGAGCGTAGGTAAATTCGCATTTCGAGTGTTTTAGTTAAAATTTAATTTCAGAACACGAACAGCCGTCTTTTTGTTATTCGCTTTTTGAATTTTAAATGACGGAATAACTCCGCCGCGCCTTCATTAAATCGTACTTGAGTTGTTCAATCGAGAAGCTGTCTATTATAAATGTATCAAAGGCGTTGCGTAGCGTAACGCCACTCATAATAAATCCTTTGTAATATGTCGAAATGTTCACCATTAAATGTGAATGTTGATTTCTGAATAAGATACCTGTTTATTGAGAATTTGTTTTTAATGTTAATTTTAATATGCAAATGATTTATTATACACCTTTTTTATTTACGATAATTTATAAATAAAAGACATGAATTGAATTGAAGATATTGAATCAAAATGTGTAGTAAATTTTGTGTGCCACAGATTTTTGAACAGCAATATGCTAACTTCGACTTTTAGCCTCCGTAACACTTGCACTTGCACTTGCAATTGTATGTATACACTGAGAGACGAAGGTCTTACATGCTAGTTTTGGAGAACCTTCAGAACGCACAGATTTGAAATTCTCGAAAAAATGGACGCGGTACAGAGATCAGATTTTCTTTGTGCATAAAACAGTATGTTGTTGTACAATTGTTGATGCAGTAATAATGAACGCGGATTGCAGAATAAAACTCATTAAGGAAAAGTTACTGTGGCAGATGCATAAGCTCAATTTTGTGCTTTTGATTAAAAGTGCATTGCTGGAACGAGGTCGCGGGATCAGCTGTAATTGGCTTACTACCTTAAGTTATAATGCAGTTTGACATCTTTTGTGTATTCAAATTAATTGGGTTTTCACATATACTTAGATAACGGATATGTAAAATTCGGTTTACAAAAAATACTGTACTCTATGTTTGATGACCGACGAAAATGTTAACGATAATAATCTTACTCTGTATTTATTTATCGTTGATTTAAAAGCTTCTTTCTTTGCTTCTGCAAATCATTAAAAGGATACAGCGTTGTTGTTACGCGAACCAAAAAAATAAAAAGAAGAACATAATTTCGGACAAAAATAAAGGTACATTACATTAATTAACCGTGTATCTGTGCTCTGATTAAGTGTACAACAGCAGAACGGGGTGCGGGTCAACTTTAATTGGCCCGCTGCAGCTTAGATGCACGATATGCGTAATGGATAGGACATGTGGACACTTGTTGTGGTTTCTCTGTAATTACATTACTTTGTAAATCCCAAAATTCAACCTAAATCGACATATTTCCTGCTAGTGTTACATACGTTGAAATGTACGGCATATGCTATGTGATATTCAGGCGCTGCTAGTGACTATTACTTTAAGCACTTTACTTGTTTTAAATACAACTAGCGATATTTATTAATGATATTACGTTGTGAATAAAGTTTTTGGTTATATTTAGAAAAGCATGGTTATATTTAGTAAAGCTGATTTTAATTCAGTAATTCAATAAATTAATAAAAAAGTAAAAAAAATCCTCACTATTATGAAGTGTGTCTGTCTCTATCTATTTTTACAATTCGTTAGTTTTATCTCTACAGCGGCCCATATACATGATATCAAAAATGTATCGCACAAAAGGCCTAACTTTTATTACGTAATATAACGCGTTGTACCACCAACATACAATTTTATTGGCCTTTAACATTTCACACCGCAGTATCGCCCGTTGTTTTTCTTTTAATGTCTCCTACGGGAGATTTGCCCTCCGCTCGGGAAGCTTTTAGGATAGGTATTCTGGACCGTATTGTTGTACAAAAATGTGGCTAAACTTTTTACGTTCGTGCATAATGTATTATTGTACGCAACGCCAAAAAGTTTTTTTTTTTTGGTCAGTTTATAGCTTTCTGCTAGATTAAATATGACTTTTTTAATGTTTTTTAAAATTATGCATGGGAGGTGGTTAATGTTCTCCAGCGACATTTATCATAAGCAATTTTATCAGGGTTTTGAATATTATTAATTAATGACAAGATAATGCCTCTAACATTCAATATTACCCATTCTGTGTTTAAATTCTAACGTAACATCACGCCTGTTATCCCCTAAGGGGTAGGCAGAGGAGTGTAGTACACCCCCACAATTCACCAGTTACG
>DWDX01003294.1:0-13373 GCA_018245675.1 Agara michaeli | reverse complement strand
ATTATTCCGTAACTATTACAAATATCAAAAAACTTTAAACTGATATCGAAAGTACTTTTTTACCTAATGAGTAAAATGACAACAATAACTTTTTTTAAATAAAACGAGAAATAACCAAAAATTTTACATTAAGCACTTATCAGCTGTCCGATCACCATAATACGGACATTCAATTGCCTAATTTATTAAAGAAAAATAAAGAAATGAAAGAAGACGCGAGAGTGCCTCCAATATAACACGTACGTATGAAGTATGTGAAATCCGTTCGCCGAGTCGATGATACGAGCCGAGCTACAAGTAAGAGGTTTATTTTCAGTGGAAGCCATTGTTGTAGCCGAGAGGTCGGAATCGAAGCCGCACTCAAGTGCATCAACTTTCACTCGCATCGCCGACCGACATACGTACACGTACGTAGCGACCGTATCGGTGAGATCGCTTGAGAAAAGAACAAGTGATTTGTTGTTGTTGTTTTCCGCTTTCTATAATAAAAACATTGTGGTAATGCCTTTTTTTTATTTCAAGAAAGCATGCGAGCAGGCACACGGGCCACCCGATGATAAGTGTTCACCGTCGCTATGGACACCTGCAACGCCAGAGGAGCCGCCGGCGAGTTGCCCGCCTTGAAGTTGAAGTTGCCTGCTTTATGCCTGCCTGCCTGCGGGTTCGATGCCCAGCCTGGATAAATATTTGTATGATGGGCATTATCTTTATAAGTATGCATTTAATATTATTTATAAGCATCTCATATGTCACTATCGCGATAAAATAAACCTTTTCTTTGTTTCTTTTCTTTATTTACTGGTCGTCCGGTTACCATAGCACATACACTACCTCTTTTGTGATCAGATGTAGGTACGTGTGTGAGTTGTTCTAAGATATAATATCTTAGTATCTTAGTATGTACTATTTGAGAAAAAGAAAGAAAATTTCTTTGCTCTTTTCTTTTTCCGCAAACGCATAGATGTTAAAAAACACTGGAACTTTTGATTGCAATATTATTTCGTAATTAACGTAACATAATACTTTTAAGGTTATGATTAGTAACTTTTAAACCAGTTTCGCTTAAGTGCCTTTACGTGGGCAGACATTCGACAAATGTCAATGACCAAATATAAGACTATGGTGATTTGCATCAAATCCAAATGAATGCGTGCACGGCGACCATTAGTGGCGAATTGGTGCGCCGTGTGCCGTCGACCTGCAAGGACGCGGCGCCTACATACGTTACTTAGATATTGTGTAATAGAGTAACTTAACTGTCATAACTGCCACTAGATGTCGCTGTAAACAATGTCATAGTACTGGCAACTTTTCGGAGATAGTGCATGACACTGCAACGCCTAGGTTGTACTAATGGGCTTTTTTTACAATTTTAGTGTGTAGTTTTAATATCGGTGTAACAGAATTATACGTGAAGTTCAAGGTATTTTTTATACACATTTGTTATCATCCACCGGCACGTACGTTAGTAATTATTATTAGTATAAATATTATGTTTCCGAGATTCGCAGTTTACGTAACATCTTAAATTAGCGAATAGCAGCGACGCAATTGGATCGTCGATAGCCGATGGCTCTGGTTAGTTATTGAGGTTAATTGACGGATTACTTGGAACACGCTGGAATATCTTGACTAATAGCAATATTAGGACTCGTGACAATTAGTCGTGCACGTTGTTTGGGAAGACTAATTATTTAGTTGGGAAATATGCTTTGAATTTAAATGAATTACGAAATCCATTTATTATTTGCTGTATGCCAGGTGTAATCTAAAGCTCTAAAAGATTCATTAATTGATAAGTAAAAGAAATGAAATGCACGTAAAATCAAATGAAGTCACAAAAATTCTTTTTCCGTGTTACAGTTTTTTAACTAAATGACGGTAGATGAAAATTCTTTTGTTTTTAAAGTTTCTCTACTTATTTACTCTTTACTTGTAACTTACCAAATGTAAAGTCACAAAAAGCCAGACTTGATGTTAAAAGCGTCCTCTCCCAGACAAACCTTCATTTGCTTCCACATTTTTATCGTTTATTTTGAAAGGTAACGACTTTTTTGTGTGTCTGTACTTTGCTTTAAAAGCAAACGGAAATAATTTTTAAGAACGACTACGATATTCGTTTTCATGAAAACATTGAAATAAGCATTTGAATATTTCAGGCTTATTTCTGAATTTCCATCAACATGTCGAAACGTAATGTAACGGTCAGTATACATAATATATAAGAACGGTAAACTAATTTGGATGTAATTTTTTTAGACAGCTTTACGAAAGCATGTCACAATCGCATTTGTATAGAAGATTGTTTGGGTTATAATTTACGCGTTATTGCAAACAAAATCGCGGATAGCTGTTCGGTTAGCGCAAAAATAAGTTGTTCTGCTTTTCTCCACGGTTTATCCGTTTGGATGTAATATATCGAATATTCGCACTTCGAAGGACTCCTAAACGGACGATACTAATACTCGACAATCTTGTACAGGTTTTACAAAAACACCGAAAATCTGTGTCGGGTCTCGTTTAGACCGGTTTTAGCCGATTATGTATAGAGACAAGCAAAATTCAACCTCCCCGGTCTCGTGTATGGTTCACTCTGCTTTAACGTAACGGTGTCAGTGGAGCGGGAGGACTTTCGTTAGAACGCGGTTGATGTAACGCGCCGTTGAGCGCTATGTTTATAATTCAACGGTTGCATTTTTTTTATGAAATACTTTTAAGTAATGATGAAGCAAATTACATTTACGTTAGTTAATTGTATCGGGCATTCCTTTGCGGAAATCCATGTTACCAAATTAAGCTAATGTTATTTTGCAACAATCCACGAATATGACATAAAATGCTATACCTCATACCTACTTACTTAATGCATGAGTGATATTAAAACTTTCTTCTATAACGGCGACTTATAGAGAATTTGTTCCGGATTATAAATGTATATTTTTACAAGATTCTCTTATATAGCTACACGTTTAACCTTGAATATCACAAACGAACAAACAATGTTATGATCTGTACGTCACAACAGTCAAATTAGTTATTCCTGAACATGGTTGTAATTTTGAACAATACTGAATTTTTGATACTGCGTACACAACACACTCTTAATTTTATATTTATAGTTCAAAATTGATAACAACTTAATAGTCCATAAATAATTTGTCACATGTAGAGTTCGTTGTCGTAATAATATAAATTTTATTGCAAGCAATCATTTTGTATTTATCTAAGTCAATAATTAGCTACAATTCATATTTTAGTCCAGTAGGGCACGAACGGAATGTAAAAAATGGGGATGCGTGGCGCATATGTCTCCACAAAGCTGTGACTTGTATTGGAACAGGTACGAGATAATCACTCTATTTATCACTATCTGATTTGAGATGGCGAGAAGATAATGAGAGATACTCTTCTATTGTTCCAATATTGGACACAGTTGACCTATGGAGATGAATGCCACAGTCTGCCTGCGGGTCAATTATTTCCAAATTTGTAACTCCATTGCATGCCGGGACAGCCTAATAGCTCGGACATCAGTCTCTCACTCCGGAGGTCTGGTTTCAAATCCGGACTCACCTTTGACTTTTCAAAGTTGCGTTCAAACATGCGTTTTATAAATTAAAATTTTAATGTTCCTATAAAAATGTAGGAAAACATCATGAGGAAATCTGCACACCTTAGAATTCTTTGAGGTGAGTCAAATCTGCCAATCCGCTACCTGGCGTGGTGTACTTAAACCTTTTATAAATAGGAAATTGAATTGACAGGATAAAGAAAAATTTACCCACGATATTTATAATTCACATTGCATATATAAGAATAGATCTGTTTAAATCTGAGCTTCCGTTGAGGTCCACGAATCGTTCGAGACAATATCACTCGCTCAATAAACTGTAGACATATGAACCTCTCGCAGACATCCAGCAATGAACAAAGAAAGTACCATTAGCGATTGTATAGTAATTACGTGAAAGAATAGCTCGTAAAACGTAATGACTTTATTCGCCCATTACGTCCATAACTCGATGTTCTACACTTTGTATGAACGCGCACTAATAAGCAATTTAAGAGGGTTGTTAGTATTGTTATCAAAGTGAGCGAATATTTAATAGCCCATAGATGGCAGCACGTCGGAAAAGTTATTATTTTTTTTGATGATTTAATTATAAAACTAATTTCCAAAAACTGACTTTGTTTAAAAATATGCATTTTTATTTCAAATTTTTTGATTAGTTTCAAAAAAATATATTATTTTCTTAGTTTCACTTATATGTAACTAATATACTAAGTAGTACACTTCTAACTATGCCAGTGTTAGTAAGTATATGTATTTTAAAGAAAGTAAAGATAATACCATAAATTGTAACTTTGAGTCGACCTGGCGCTGAATCTCGCGGCGGATGCCACGACTGATCATGGTCGCTAGTAAATATCCGATATCCACTTATTTCTATAGCTTTGCGTCTATATGTTAATAATAAAAGCGTGTTCGTATCAATAATTACATCAATCATTTTATTCTACTACTGTAATATTACATTCGAATATTCTGTAGTCGTACATTAAATGTATGAAGTAATTCAAATGTATACAGATCAAAGTTTAATTTAATCGGTTATATGTACAGAATCTAAAATTTCAACGGTCAGCATAAATTTACGTAATATACACCAAAACCACATTCAAAATTCATACAATTGTAATGTAGAGTTTAAGTTAAGTAATAATAAATTAAATGTCTTAATAGTCAGACATTACAATGAATAAAACTAACATTTAAATTCCATGATAATATGCGGCAATAGTTAGATAATAATTCTATATATATATTCTGGTTTACCCTGATTCCTCGTTTACGCATTATTATTAGTAAAGTAGCAAGTTTAGTTGCGTTTGCGATGCGTCGCTCGATTTATTCGGAGACGATTTGCTCGAGTCAGACAAGTAAAATGTAATTATATCTCGGAACAACTTCATACCCGGTCGCCTGATGACAGAATGAGCTGAGCACGTGTTATGGTAACCACAGTATTTAAGTACCTGCGCTAGTACACAAATGTCTTACGGAACAAGAGTTCTAAGAAACAAGAAATACGATTGCTCTATTTCATCGGAATTCAATCTTAATTCGTCTACTTTGAGAATCAATTATTTTAAGACGCCCCCCCGAAAGCACTTTATTTTAAATACTGTGTAGTCATTGCATCGCCCCTATTTACTCTAGCTAAACTCTGAAAGCCTCCAGCGCGCATATGGGGCGTTATCGCCACTTTGAGAAGTACTACCTATACAAATTTCATACCTTCCATCCAGGATGAGAGAGAGATAAAAATTTAAAAAAATAGAACATCAAACTAAACTCGCTACATGCTCATTCGAATGATGAGTGTAAAACAAGCCTTAAGTATATTTTCATGCTATTATGAGTTAAGCAAACTTACTCGCAAGCAGATAAGTTATCTCTAGCACCCGTTTGCGTTTTAGAATAGCCACACGATTGAGCGCAGTGAGACAACAACAACAAACATTACTAGACTATTCTAACACGAGGTAACAGGACCACGAGACATATTTAAAGTTATTACAAAAAGAGCAGCGTGGTTTACATTGATACCTGCTATTAGCTGTTGTAGAGCCGAAAATACAGGGAACAACAAAACATAGTCCAGGAGTCTTCACATCGGTTTTAATAAAGACAAAAATTGCAATTTTTTTTTAAATTACAGATTCGTCATTTTCGCTGCTTTAAAACAAACCCCTGTATATTAAAAATATTCACATTCTGAATCGACACTAAAAATGTATCCAAAACCTCACATCACAGAAATAGTCTGTACCCTGATCCTCTCTGACGTAGATGAGCTCAATCCACGCCTCGTTACAAGTGTTCGTATTGGAGAACTTCTTAATCCGTGTACACACTGTTATCATTTCCAGTGCATTCGATGACGTCACTACACGCTTTGCTTTAAATTGGGGCGCGACATAATGGTCTCGCAGGTCATCATATAGCTCAAAACTGCATACCTTACAAATGTGTGTTAAAGAAGTGAAATAAATGTAGAAGGCTTGTATAACGGTTCGTTTCTGTAGGTTCAATGATAATATGATAAATGAAAATATCATTATCTTTTATCATTCCACCGTTATGACACTGGTTTTTTCTCAGTGTGAGAAAAATAAGGCAATAGTTCACCAAGCTGGTCGAGTGCAGATTGTCAGATTTCAAAAGCCTCAAATGAGGTTGTGTAGGACTCTCCGAGGTGTAATTTCCTCTAAATTTATCTTTCTTCAAAGTTAGTATTTTGTAAATCACTGATGACTGGCCGGATTTCAATCCTAACCTACAACTAGAGTGGGAGTCAGTACTCCCAACTCCCAACCACTATCCTTGAATTGAAAAATAAGGGATCTTATCTTGATTAACCTTGATTTTACCCAGACATCTAGTTTCTATTAGCTGTGGCCATCTGTTATCCATTACCAGTTGAAATACATTGAACGTATTTTATAAATATATTGTACACACTTATTGTACGTTTTATAGAAGTTATACCAAATACTTCACTACATAGAATAAAACAAAGTCGCTTTCTCTGTCCCTATGTCCCTAGGTATGCTTAAATCTTTAAAACTACGCAACGGATTTTGATGCGGTTTTTTAAATAGATAGAGTGTTTGAAGAGGAAGGTTTATATATATAATAATATTTGTATAATAATGTATGCGCGGGACGAAGTCGCGGGCAAAAGCTAGTTACTCAATAAACAAAAGCAAAACAGTGACAAAGTGAGGTCTTCCGCGAATTTTATTACCGTGATTAAAAAGTATGGCAATTCAGCGTGCACTAATATGCTGTCTCGCTCCCACGTATGCATGCACGTACTCTGCGAGTGAGATAAAAAGCAGGCGACAGGCGTATTATGTGTGTCCTCTCTTTATCGCGCGGACTGTACCCTCGCAGCGGCATCTGACGACTAGCAATGAATCAGGATAATGTCATGTGTTCCATGTAATATGTACGTGAGCTGCAAACTTATGCAGATTGCACGAAATCGCTGTGTATTTTTTTATTAAACAGGGATCTCCAGTTCTAAGAGTTAGTACATCAAACAATACAAACATTAATAAATCCGCTTCTAAAGAATTAATGTACAATAAATTATAAATGAACATAAGTTGCAATTGAACGAAACCTCCAAACTGAGGCCACTCATAACTTTATAACACCCGGAGGCCAAGAGCATATCTAAGAAAGAAATTAAAAAACTAGGAGAGCAATCAGAACCGACACAAAACCTGTAAGTATCACATTTGTATAATACCGTACTTAAAGAATGTAGACCAGAAAATAGTGCAATAAGTGAAATAGGACTCCGTTTTTTCCCATTTGGTTGTCTCGTTCAGTACTTTGACGTTAAACGACAACGCAAAAATGTAGGTATATATATGCCACAATAAATTCAGCCCTTAGATTAACCGAAGGGGTATTGAAGATAGGCATCTATAGATATCCAGGCGGATACGTAAATTAGTTCTGTGGCCTTCTGACATTGGAGTATACCTTTCGATCTAGACTCTAGAAAGTAATTGAAATCTGACTTCACAGAACTTTTACAATTATTGTTGTATAGACGCAATGCAAAATTGGTAGGATCCTATGAACACGCCCTTAGTGTGATGTGATCATTCCGGACTGGTTATCATTAGATTACGACCGCTTGGTCGCCGTGACGTCTGCGACATCGGATAACTTTGTAACAACTTTGTAATGTACATCTGATAGTCCACCGCCGCGGTCTCATCGCACCTTGTAATGATACATATCTGAACTCATTTTAATGCCGTTTTTAAATTGGAGCACCCAATTTATACAGATAACACAATTAACTGAATGCTAAAATCGCTTTTGAAGGTCAATATATTGTTTGCGTCGTGTAAACCAGAGGAACTAGGTTTCATTCTCCACTCAAGCAAACATTTATTAGTTAAGCTTATCGGCTGTCCCATTGCCATAACACAGGCATTTTATATATTTCTTTATCGCTCCGTATGCACCAGATAAGGATAGCATAATAAGGTAAGGCATTCATCGGAAGGTAAACCGCTGAATGAATTTACAGGGCTGACATAATCGAGCCATATGGTCGAGAGAAAGGTCACGAGAGCCGTTAGATGTGAGACAATCCGTTGATTAGTATTGATAAGATGTATTCTGTGGCGACACCTCACCTCGAGATTACAAAGGTACAGGTACGTTACATCAAGTTAAACGTGTTAAATGTTTTATTTGTGAAATATACGCTTTCTATAATATCTAACCAAGCAGTGGTTTCGATACGAGTCTAGCCTAGTGTTTTCGATACGAGCCTCTCACGCCGGCAGTCTGCGTTCTAATCCTGGTACTTTGACTTTGCAAAGTGAAATCCACTCGCCGGAACGGTGAAGGAACACACGAGGACACCTTAAGATTCTCCGTAATGTTCTCTGAGCCGCGTTAAATTTACCAATACGCACTAGACCAGCATGGTACACTGTGGCATTGAGCACACTCACTACGACGGGAAACCCAAGTCCAGACATTTTAATTATACGAATATAATCAGCGGTAGTGACCCAGATTTACTTGCCATACGCCGTCCTTCACGGGTTGCGGATGCCGATTTCGCTCGCAGCGAGTTTTTATTGGTTACGATATTTGTTTGGCAGGCGTTTCGCCGTGTCATCCGCTATTGAAGCTATTGTATCGATGCCGACGTTACGAACCTCGTATTTTTTTGCTTTATTATGTGAAGAGAGTAGCAAATGAGCGAGCGGTAGTCACACATGACCACTGGCATTCGTGTCTCTCCCGACCTCTAATAGGTTTGTTGAAAATGATCTGCGAAGCTGTCAGTAATAGGTGTTAATAATCCCATCGGTCGGTGAATATTTCTTAGCAGTAGGACTGTTAGTGTATGTCAGTAGAAGTGCATTTAGTAACTATGCTAAAAAAAGTTCAACAGTGGACCGAAAATATTTCACTGAGAAGTATTAAAAGAAGTAATTTATATTTTCATACTAAGGATAATAAACTAACGAGAGATGCAAGTACTCGACATTGCGAATATTAGAAACATAATGCTTAAAACTAAATATTGTGTTAATTAGTTTTATACATTACGCTGACTTGCTAAGCGGCTACATATTTTTTGCTGGATTCTTATTCAAGTAACTTTCTCTTGTTTTTCTTTTTTTAATTGGACCGCTTTGAAAACTTTTTATTTGCCACCTTTTTCACTTGAAGTAGTTCTCCAGTTAATGAAGGTTGGCAGTCGGTCTCGGCCGCTTCAGCTCGTCGGACGCTCATTGCCTGATCAACAAACACTTCCTGCCACCGGTTTTTCTGCAACAACTTTTCTCATCATTGTAAGTAACAAGAAAATTCTTCTGCTTGAAGTGTGCAGCTTTTATTGAAACATTGAAACTGATAGTCTGCGCATCAATTTGATATTATCTACTACATTTATATGTTTTTTATTAAACTAAATATCACACGCTACAGCGGTGAGAAAACATATAATCAAATCGGCAAACTTTTATAAAACGCACGTAATTTTGTAAAGTCAAAAGTGTATGCGAGATTTGATCCTAGACTCGCCGAGTGGGAGACCGATGTCCAAACTAAGTTATCGCTGCTTATCGGCTGCTGGGTACCGCCAGTTTTATACACCATGATCAGTTGTTACTAAATACAGTTCCGATGTTCTAGTTACGGCTGGTGATCACGAAATCTACGGGCCACTACATCGATTGTCGCGGTACGAGTATGTTATTGATGATGTAATCGTGTTGTCTCGGAGGCGACGGAGTCTCCGTTCTTGATAACAATAGACGTCGACACGCCGAGAATATATAACCAGACGTTAACTTCTTTTACATTACGTGTACACGTGTAGTATTTTAGATAATGGTGGAGAGAAACGCTCTTTTAAATTATACGAGTATGTTTGATAACATGTATAAACATTTTATTTACTTACGCATAAAATATTAAAAGTTGCAATGTAAGTGCTATTATCATTATTATTAATAATAATAAATAACATTATCAGTAGTAATAACATAATAATCGTTACAGCCTCGTCGTTCGCCTTGTTGTCTGTGCGGCGCAATCAGCAGTCTGATCATTTTTGTTATTATGTATTAAAACCTAGAACTGTGTGCGAGATACACCTATGTACATAATGTAGATGTAAATTACGAATCTATTGCATCTCCTTCATAATAAATTATATCGTTATTCTAGTATACCTATAAAATAATCATTTAATATTCATCAAGACAGTTATAAAACAGGTTTACATTATACCCATTATTTAAAAGTCCGTAAACCGATCCACGAAGTAAACAATCCTTAAAACCGCGGAAGCTAGGCGCTTATTCTGTCAACGTATTTTGCCGGAACCGGAAAACAATACCTCTTAAACACAATCGCTGGCGACTCCTCCATTCCGCTCGTTTCCCGCGACTGTGCTCTTCCTCGTAGTTATAGTTTTGGTCCCAAGGCCGATCAAAGGTCGGCGGAATTACAGTCATTATCGACTCTAAGGGCAGGGATAATTCGTAAGTGGAAAGGAAATTAACAATTATCCATAATTTCTTTTTACAATCCTGTTCCGGTACCGAGTAGCTGACGCAATACACTAGCACAAGAAGCATTGACAATTGACTCGAATTTAGATAGGATTAAGTCATAAATAATATCGAAACAAGCAATACTTTTAGTAACAGTCCGCAATCTGTGAACAGTTCTTAAAGACACCGCACTGGTGACAATTTTAGTATTGCAAATGTCCATAGACGACGGCGATCTTTTAACGGCAGGTGGTCTGTCTGCCAGTCCGTCACTCTGTGCAATAATAAAATCAATATATCAAAGTTTTAAATAAAAAGCACGTTAGGTAATGAGCAAAAAACAATCCACACTCCCAATGCATTATGGAACATTACGTAACAAGTACCTACCTCCTAGATTATCTACAAATTTCCTGGTCATTCTTTAACATTCCATACACAACATGTCAGGAGCAATATTTCTCACTCGAGCCTACGGACCGATAGCGATTAGCCATTTGATTAATGTAATTACATTTAATTTATCCGTTTAAATTTGAAAATTTAATTACCATAAAGCGTAACGCTTCGGTAATCTTCAGCAAACTATTAAAATATTTTGTATACAATTACAGCTGTACCTAAGTTAAGATCGTTTTTGTTTTAATATTTTGATAATACAGGGCGAGTAGTGGACGTTGTCTGTCTTAATTCACATACATACTTGGTTTCCATTAGATAACAGAAATAAAAAAGTAAGTACATTAAGTATCAAAAGTAGAACATATTTTTAGAGCTTCTTTTATCGTGATTGTATCATAGTCCGGAGGCTGTTATATGACTAATGTAAGTGCTTATTACAGTAACATAACTGTAGAAAATGTAATTATTAGTATTCCATCGTTCTAGGTAAAATTTAATCGAATGATTTCAAGGAAAATGTATATAAGAATATGCTTATAAAACATTCAAACTCTTGCAAGATATTACACTTGGCTCCGTACTGCTGGAAGACAGAAAAACATTGAACGAATAACAAACAACTTTATACAAATTTTAAAAAAAAATATAACTTCGACCCGCTACACCGAGTTAAGTAAACCGAAGTTTAATTAAGTAACGAAACTAATCTAAAACACAAATACTAGGAGTATATAACGATGAAAGACTTATAAATACCATAAAAGCGACCAACCCGAAATCGAGATACGAAACCGACACAAGCAAATTTGAATCCTTACACTCGGTAATAAGATTTAAATCAGAAATAGGTGCAAACGCTCTCGAGCGTGGTTGTGGGAGCGAGAACATAATGCTCGGAATGTGGTAGGAAAAAACGTGCGAGCGAGAGGGCTTGCTAGGAGACGCGAGGTGTTGATCGGTGCGCGCTTCCGCTGCACGCTCGAAGGGGAATCAGGTGGGCTTCGGCGAGCTCAATATATATGTCAAGTTGGAACTACGAGAAAAGAAACAGGCACAATATCGTGAAACACCTCAGTATACCTATAAAGACGTGTCTTTATTTACCGTGGTAAATTTACTTCTAGTTTAAATTGTTCTCAAAAGTTTTGGACCAATTTGCATATAGTCATAAATATTTCAAGGATGTTTGTTTTAGACAGAAGTTTAACATTTGATTGCAACCAGCACTCACGACCTAATGATAATAAGCCCACAGGTCATATTTCATCACTTTTCACAAATATATAACTTACATCCCGCTAAGTACACCGTCCATTCACCACTTACCTAATTCCTAAGTCTTTCTATCATATAAAAATTTTCACAAAAAATTAATCTAATTATCGATCTGTATTTGTCTACGCTCTGTCTTAGCCTTTAGAAACGGCAAGTGTGATGTTATCAAGTTGTTAGTCAAAAGTATACAATAGTACAAACGATTGGGGTCATCTTAAATCCGATTTCAATCAGTTTAATTGCTCCGTTAATTGAAACGAACCTCAGTTAATAGGACGCTGTAATTGTCTTAACTGCTTGTAACTTTTTACTTCACTGTAACATCTGTTTTATACTCGCAATAGTTTCCCGCCTTCCATTCCAAATATTATCTAGATTAGATTATTTTTCGATAAAATGGATATTTACATTGATATCTATATAACAGTATCAGTGGCAATATTGCAAAGGTTTCATGAAAAAAAGATTCAATACGAGTTTATAAAATGCCAATTAGCTAATTGCAGCGTACTCGACTCCCGATGTTGGCTCTCTGCCTATTTAATTTTTAATTAATTTCTAAAATTCACGCTTTGTGCTACATACTCGTATGAGCCCGGAGTCACTTCGCTAACAACAACTAGGATGTATTATATTAGCAACTACACGCAAAATATAACTAAACTTATAAATGTTGGGTCGTCGGTGAAAGTTGACAAATCTGTACTAGAAATGAATGTTAAAGATGTATTCCGATAACCTCATTAGAGTTTTCAATGGCGTCAACGAAGCTACGCTACCTGCCAGAGCAAACACACGGGATAATAGTTATCGCTGCAAATATATTGACAGAAAATGCCTTTTTATATCAATAATAATAATAATAGGATTCCATACACGGCTATTCGTTTCCAAATCCAATTGAATGTCTGTGTTATGGTAGCCGGAGAGCTGGTAAACAAGTTATATTATAATATATGCATACATGCTATATTCAGATATCCGCGTGCGTAATTGTACCAATTTATTATTACTAGTGGTCGCCTAGGGGTCGAAAATCGACCGTAGTTAAATTAAATCAATTTTTATAAATTCGAAAACGT
>DWDX01003293.1:0-13375 GCA_018245675.1 Agara michaeli | reverse complement strand
TCACCGCCTATTCCATTGTGGGACTTAAACGTAACTGGTGAAATGTGGGGGTGTACTACACTCCTCTGCCTACTCCTTACGGGATTACAGGCGTGATGTTACGTACATCAACACAATATATATATATATGTCATAGACAAACAAACGACCCGGACCATAGACTAGAATTTACTTTTATTTTTTATCTATAGTAGTACTTACAAATGGCGCGCCAATTGCACCTTTTTTAATCGCAATCAACAACGTTTTCGTGACATTAATCTAGCTATAATGCATCGCTTCTGTTCATAACAGTCTATTCGGAATGCCCAGGCGCATTCTATATCCGTACACCATATATTTTTATGAAATGCGGATAATTCTCCTTTCAGTGTATTTTACATTTAAAAAAATGCAGTTTAAAAAGTAACAAAACACGCTTTTGTTGCAATTCAATCTAAAAGATAGAAAATGATTTTAGAAATAATAAAAATGTGAAAAGCATTTCGTGCTGACATCAACTGTTCCAGGTAGGTCTTTAGCAGCGTTTTCGGAATCAAGTTGCTTGCAGGTATAATGTAAGGGCACTGCATACGACATTCTCTTGTCGTATCTATTAAAGTATCAATGGTCTACATCGATAGGGACCACGTAGCAAGGACTATTTCGTAAACTAACTAGAGACTACCGCTATTAGTACCGAGTACAGTAGAGAAACTAGGCTTGTTTCAATTACGAAAAGTCAGACGGCCCGTACATTTGATTGCTGGAGAAATCCGTGCCCAGGTTAAAGTTAAAACGGTTGCAACCGCGACAGTGCACGCTAGCGTTATATACGGGACTGTCTCGCTAAAACAAGACGCGTGGTCAGCGCATTGGCAATTTACATTTCGTATAATTCAGTTAGCGGGCAGCTTGCTACGTTGGCACACCTGCGATTTTTCTGTATACCGCCATTAGTCTTTTTTAATTGTTATCTTTTGCGCAAATGTGCGCCAAAACGGTCAATTTAAAATGTTTATCTTATTATATACGTATATTAAATTACCGCAAGATAAGTTTTAATGTTAAGTAAGTAACTAACTACGCGCAAAGGGGAATAGCATTTGAAAATTATTACAGTGTAACCAACAAATTGCACGAGATAAACATTGTTTTGTAACATCCATCCATAACGCGGAAACTGGACAGTAATTGAATTTATTTGTGACTAGCCGTGCCCCGCGGTGTTACCCGCGTAATCCCGTGGGAGTTGTGGAATAAAAAGAGGCCCACATGTTGCCCTATAACCTCCTCTGCCTTCCAGCAAAAGTCCCATTTAAACCGCTCCAGCTGTTCCCATGATTAGCCCGGACAAATAGAAAGACAGACGGACAAAAATTTAAAAGAGTTTGTTTGCGTTTTAGCGTCGTGTAAATAACTATAAGCACTTGAGAAACCACAGTTATTTTGAAATCACAGACAGACTGATCTGTTAAACGGCTATTTGTGGCTCAAACAGAATTCAGCAGACGAGAACCGCTGAAAAGGACCAAATAAATGCAACAATAGCAAAAATGCACCTAGAACATGCATTAGTTACCCGTCCAATAATTCGTAGTTACAATAAAATTAAATGTTAATTTCAACTGAATTATAGTTTACAATAAATTTGTTATATAATTATAAAACTAAGACCTCTTAATTACCTGAAAATATCAATTATCATATTTTTATCATCAATTCCGAAGGTACTTGATTACGTCTTAGAAAATGTTAATTTGAGCATCTTCTTTTAAATAATACCCTTACGTGATACGTCTAATTTACTTGTTTTATTAATATTTAATGATAATTAAATACCAAGGTACATAGTAATAAAAGTAAAATCATACCTTAGGAGTTTGCGTTATTTATTAATTAATTTCTTTGTGTATGTACGAACGACTAATGAAGGCGGTCACAGAAGCACCAGTTTGAAATAAGAATTATATCAGCACATTAACAACGCGCATTAAAAATACGTCTTAATTTAAATTTCGAACACCGGTCGGCCATGTTGTTCGAAAGGGCGCGGTGGTGCGTTGTGCAGTGCCCGCAATTTGTCAGCGCAGGGCGTTCCGTACTCGGTAATTGGCGGTCAGGAACTGATAAAAAAGTGCATTGTTTATTCAAAACTCAAATCGCACACGCCCATCTCATTTGTTTACCCCTCGTCTAATAATATCTCTGTCCTGTGAACGTTTAAAAAGAATAAGTCTCGTTTATGATTGTCGAATGGCAACATTACTCGTCCGATGCGTCGTATTGAGTTTTTATTTTATTTCGAATTTAGAATTGATGTTATTACAGTAATCAACGATGCACCTCTTTAAATCATGCAGCCCCGTAATTGTATACAGGTGAAGTTTTTTTTTCTTCTTTTGCTTTTCAGAATTCGCTTTGCGATTTGTAGTTTTGTTTTTGGCCAGAAACTTAAAGCCATTCAGTGGCATAAAAATTTGATATACATATTTTTTATTGGTGATTGATCATTTGCTAAATATGAGGCTTGTAAGCCGTCGTCGTGGGTAATTACGAAATATACATATATTACGAATAACGAAATACTTAATTTGCACGCATTCCAGAATTAGATATCAAAGTTTTAAACATCGAATCTTACTGAACAGCTTCTTTTACTTTTTCGTCGCTATCTCGACCAGGGGCGGCGCATAAGAGAAATGTGCACGTTTATTCCGTTAAAAATGCATTTATCTGTTTTAAATTAGGTACTTGGTATCTCGGGACGACATCTAAGCGCGGCGATCAACAGTAAATTACCGGCAAACTGGAGCGTCTCGCATTGTATGCAGATCCGCGGCCGCGCCACGCATCTCAGCCATCGGATTTGCATCAACTTTCGGGCTCGGAAATTTGCAAATAAGCCCCATATAATTATATAAAAGACGCCACAGCACCGCTGCACTGGAAATAAAAAAGAGGAATTAATAGCGAACGTAATTTAATGACTGAGTATGAGCGGACTCCAACGGTCGGCGAGTTATTACGTCCGTAATATATTGTACGTTTCGTTGAAAACTTTGCCACATTAAGGGTTGAATATTACGAACAGGTGGCATAACCTGCCATCGCCTGCGCGGTCGCTATAATAGAAACAATGGGCGATCGGAAGCTGGCATTGTTCGGGCACAATGGCGTGTCTCATTACTCAGCGGCTCGTTACTATCCCGCCCGCCGCAAAACACTAACTTTATCAGTCGCTCGCGTCAAATATCTACCGATCTCGAACTATATCTCCTCGGACACAATCGAGCTAAAATAAAAGCAAGCCGGCGAACATGACTTCTGAACGCACCCCGGACGGGGGCCAGATGCGTATCGGCGCGCCAAAAAGCGAACGGCGCGCTGATATGACGTTTCGGCGCTCCTTTTTCGAAATGCCCGCGAACCGTCAACCGTCGCATAGACGGGCGGGCGCATTTGAATACGCCGATTTGAATATAAAGGTCGCTTACGTGTCTCCGTCGTACATCAGACGCGGGGGCTTTAAGTCTTCCGAGCGCTTTTCGGACACAAATAAGCGTCTGGTGTTCGACAGGCGCGCACGATGCGGCTCGGGCGGACGCGAGCGGCGCGGCCATCGCGCGCTCTATTTATGTGACGCGCGTGATCAAAACGCGGTTTATTTCGGCTGGCGTTTCGCGATGGGGTGCAAATATTTTAACTGCCCTCGTCGCGGCCTCGCTCGCCGGCGACGGCCGGAGTGGCGCATTAAGATAATCATTTAAAATATTTATGGCGTGTAAACGTCGATATTAAGGCGGCGATACACCCACGACGGAGAGTCAACGTTATCGACCGGTGCCGTATTTCATTTGGCCACAATTACAACCATTAAACCGGGCGCAACTCTTTGATATTCGTGTTTTTTTTTTTTATTTTGTTTCATTTATTGCGGCAAACTTATTAGGATACCGTGGCATTAATGATGACAGATGAGATACGGTGTATCGGCTTAATGCGTTTTGTGTAAGGGCTCTTGAGACGATCGGTTTAGTATCCGCGCTGTTAAAAAGAAATGTTCACGTAAATTATGCCGATGTTGGAACACCATCGGAACCTTCTTAATTACCATAATAAGTATTGTGCGGCCGGTTATAAAACGTATGACATAATTTCGCCCCGTGAATAATTTAACATGATTTGTCGATGGAGACATAATAAAGTGACATTAAAACATGTCCAATAAAAAGGTTTATTAAATATGTAAATTTGGACACAATTTGTTCGTTCTTCGATTTTTTTTCATTAATGTTATGTATTACCATTTTTATATAACATGTTGTATTACAAAATTAACACGAAAATCAATAATATAAATATAAGTTCAAATCTATGCTATACAATTCCATTAAATAAAATGTAATAATTACATTATATATAATTAAATAATATATTTTTATTTTTTCATTTTGAAAGCGAAAGTTATTTATCGGCGGTGGAGAAAATTTAGTACCGAAAAAAAAAATTTATGTCACGTTGTGCCGTCAGATTTTCCCGCCACGGGACGGTAATAATGATATCATATCTGATACATACCCTTGTTTAGTGATTTATAAAGTACAACTTTGATAATACTGTGATTATAATAAAGTGATTTATTCAAAATTAAGTTTATGTTGCGATAAGCGATGATAGTGTGGTTATACTTTATTTCAATACAAACATTTGGCCGCATTTTAAAATGCCATTTTTACTTTCAATTAGTTTTTAAATTCCCTGTAAGAATATTAACAACGATTTAGAAATAATAGTTACAATTTATTCACCTATACGATACAGATGTTGAAATAGAACTCAATATGTAAAATAGGGGTTAAAATAAGCAAAGACTTAAAGTACTTAAACAATAATTATAATTAGATGAATGAGTAATGGTTCTGATTTTATGTTTAAAAAATAAATAATTTATAACAATATAAACAACAACAACGCCAGGTCCCTAACGGGGTAACAATATAATATATATTATACGTTTTAAGGTCTCGATGTACAACATTTACTAGGAAGGTTTTATTCAAAACCCTAGAGTCAGAATAGGCTGTACAAATATTGATGCTCAGTTTGTATTTGCACGTATAAAAATATCATAACTGTGGATGTGAAAAAAGAACCATCGACCTTTATGATTCCACATTAATCTTCATAGAAACAGAACAAGCAGGTATACTGAAACCCCACGGGTATTAACACTCCATCCAACATTAATTCATTCGAAGCTATTAGCTAATCAATGTGACGCCAACAAAGAACTGTCCGTAACGAATTGTGCATTGTAATGGCAACACCGATGAATGTATCTCGTTAAATTTAATTACTCACTCGTTATTCCCCGATCCGTGACCGCGTTTCCTCGTATTCCGTGAACTCGCTCCAAATCATCGTGATAACGCACGATCGATTTGTTCCCTTTTACACGACATTAATTTTAAAATAAACACACCGTTCCAAATTCGAATAGCAACCGTTTCATTCGCCTAGCTTTTTTTTTTATTAGGCGCTCGTTCAGTTCTAAATTTGAAATATTCGAACCGTTCCAGTCGCTTCTGTGTTACATGACTTTTTTTAATAAGTACAAATCCCTACAAAATATACATTTATACATAATTGCATAATCATGCCTATTAATTTCCACAGTATTAAAGATTTCCACAGGCTACGATCTTGGTAAACTTATTTAATATTAAACACTTCAAACATATTTAAATGCTTTAAAATTGTTACGTTTATTATAATTTTTTTTAAATATCACAACCGTCTGTCAAAGTTCATCTGCGGAGCCAGACATTTTTATTGCATTAAGTAGCGTTGCTCTTGCATACAAATTATTACTTGACTGCAGTGAACTGTGTATACCAATATCTGTGGCCATATCTTCATAAATTATTAGAATCGATTAGTATCCCATAGTATCTTCTGATATATATTACAAAAATACGTAACGTTTTATTAACTACGTACGGTTAGGTTACGAATAACTATGCTTACGATAAGTATCTATAGGTAGATTATCAATTAATGGAGTTGCTCTAAACTCTATATAATTAATGTTACTAATAAAATAAACTCAAACAAATCACATGAATAGGATTAACCAGCGGTGTAAAGGTTTTATCGTGGCTACGAAATAGTATTTGAAAACAATAGCATTTTTTTTACAATCCCAAGGAGCCATAGACAAATTAGCACAGATCGAATCTATCCGAATTTGAATAAAACGCGGTGAGCGGAAACACGAAACGTTGTTTTTACCGCGTTTTAATTTAATTTTGAATTCGGAATGTCGTCCGGCGCACGCTCCCCGCCGCGTTACAAATGGCGTCGATACATCACCCCGATGATATCTCTTTCAATTTTGAAAGGAGCCCGCCATGGGCAGCGAATTAATAATGGTGGATAAAGAAAAAAACTTAAAATTGAACGCATGAAGGAGTTAAATTACATGTCCTATGTGGTTCTAATATATTTTGGACTGTGACCCTCATTTGTAGATGACCTTGCTACAAAAAACAAAATACACTATTTTTTCTTTTTATTTCAACGTCAAATTTATTGATAAATGTTGTATTAGAGTCCAATTTATTAAATTCACATTGCATAATGATATAATTTTATAATAGCCATATACTGCAATCAGTGACGCGTTTTTTAAACAGCATTCGCAGAAGTATTGAATACCTATTGCCTCAACCTACTATTCGTCCGCCGCTTTAAAATGGTAGATGAATCTTGAGAATCCGAAAAAACAGCTTATGGTACATGTCATTTGCTTGCTTGCTTAATGATATATCATAGTAACGTTTCAATTGCATGTGCCAGTAACGTAGTGTCTAATTATTATCGAACAGAGCTAAAAAAGAAATACGCAGAAACGAATACTCAGCATGTCCGTGCTTCAAAGGACAAGTTAAGAGGTTCGTTCCAGTTGTTATCGTTCGGCGACAGTAAAATTTTGTTGGATTTCTTACTAAAATCGTTTACAACACATCCGCCAGACGTATTAACCACTGTTCATCATGTATCTGACAATTGGATGCACCGATAGGATCGGTCGCTAACCTTCCAACTGAAGCAAGTGCTCTCCGGGCACGAATGGTTTTATGCCAGTACATTAAACTACTTCTAAATAGTCTCAGTTTTTTAAAGTACACACAGATAGGCAATGAATACGTTTATTTATTGTAATTATTACAGAATAAAGTATTGTATCTATTTCAAGTTATTTCACAATAAAACCTCACTGGCAGAGAGCCTGCCAAATTATCTCGGGTTGTTGACTAAAGTATAGTTTATTGCTGTTGGAAAATATAAGGCACTAAAGATAAGGTTTAAAAATGTGTCTACCAGTAAACGTTTATTGTAAAAATTATCCAATGATTCCAAAGTGTCAAGAGCGATTTACACCACCTTTTCCGGTTTCCGCCTAACTTATGTTATTAATATAATCAACAAAAAATGTTAACCATATTGTCAGTAATAATATATGCTTGGCTGATTGTAGCGTTACGTAGGCCATAAGCTACATATGACGAATTTGAAAACACTCGTGACATTGACATTGCATAAACGACTGTCACATTCAAAAGTCATAACATTACCAGATTTTAACGCCGCATATTAAAACCGCCCCACCACAAAACCCGCTTTCACCATGGTACGATGTCGACCAGTTTGTTTGATTGTGACCGCGTTGGGATGCGCTCGTTTCACGTGTAAAATAACTGTATATCCGGCAGGGCACCGCAATGTTTGCGCGAGTCACCTTCTATCCCACCCTGCTCTACAATGTTGTCATGGAGAAGGTTACCAGTAGACGCTGGTACGACAGGATGGACGACACTGTCATTTTAGGTGCTCTTCCTTTCCAGAGTATGACAAAACAGGTAGGAATTTAAAAAATACAAAAATAACCTTTATTAAACTAATGCTAATTTTAAAGGCCATCAATTTTTTTTATTTTCTGTTTTCATAGGTTTCATTTACATAATTTGGATCACTGTTTTTTAGTAACATAGTGTTCATAAATTAATACAAGCAGATATTATATTATTACACATATTTTACTACAAAAAAAATGATATTTTTGACAAGACAAAGTTAACTATTAAGTGACGAAACATTCACTTTTATAAAAATATGATTGCATACACTTTCATCTCTATTGCTACAATATTGCTCCAAAGATTTGCTGGCCTTCAACATTCACCCTTCTTTGAATGAAATGAAATCTTCTTTCATATGAAAGCCAAAAAAGATTATTCAACTGGATGCGACTCCTCGGATGTTGCAAGTGTCCATAGGCGACGATGACCACTTACCACGTGGCCCATCTGTCTGTTGGGCTGAACTATAAAAAAAGAAATAATAAATGTTGAATGGCTATTTTTGATCTCATTGTCATGTTATTTGTTACTTTGGATATACTCACATTCACCTGGTTTCTTTTTTTCCAGTTAATAGAAGAGGAAAACATTAAGGGTGTGGTGTCCATGAATGAGACCTATGAACTGCAAATCTTTTCAAATGATGCCGAGGTAACATTTTTTTTTTAATTGTACAATAAGCTCGCATTTCACCATAAGCTCACCTGATGGTATGCAGCGTAGTGAAGCATGCTTGCTTAGAAATGGCTATATTCACTACGGTTTTGAATAATCCCAAGTTACACGAATCGGGAAAAGTGTAGATCGGTAGGTATTCCACTGCTTGGCTGTCTGCGCAAATTATAATTTGCCAAATGATTTGTGAGATTCAGAGGAGTGTAAATCAAATTTATCCCGAGTTATGACTTAACATCCCACAGAAGAACGAAGCTGATAAAATGAAATCAAACAACGTGCAGAAAATTGGTTTAAACTTTTGTAAAAATACGATCATTATAATTAGGGAAACGATATTCAGTGTCAACCAATTGTTAATGAAATGTTTTTTTTTAAAATTGCCTAAACTCGGACCCCTCGACTCTTTCTAAATTGACTACGCTTATACATTATTTTTAATCGAATTGTATAAGAATAATAATAAAATCCAGTAAGTAGATAGGTAGGGAGATTTTCTAAAGTGAATTCAAGTTGAAATATTTTTAAATAGACATCCTTAAGAAGATCAGTAGACAAATTTGAATTTGAAATAATGTAAGCGGTCCTGATGCATATCGGATCCGGGACCTTCATCAATGAAACGAACAAGCTAGTTTGTTATTGTAACACTCGACAACATTTCTATTGTTCGTGTTATATATCTGGCAACATTATCATAAGCAGATTCACGGTCACAAACTTGACACCAACGGTGCGACCTTACTTGATATAAATCTTTCTGGCACTTAAGTTACAGCAGTTTTATGGAGATAAAGGTAAAAAAAATAATTTTAATCTTAGCAAACTTCATACATTTTATTGTTATTGTTAATCGGCTCCGTGCGACCTTCTGGTTTTGGTAAACAAAAAGCAATTAATAAAATATGTAATTTTTGTAAAGGCCATCATTTAATTTAACGGCCAACTGACGTAACTTAATATTTTATTTTAGAGATAAAATATGTTTTACAAACTGTATCTATTATACGACATGCCAGCATTTGGTCACGTTCACCTACCTACCTAGTCTACCTTTCACACTAGCGTCGCTGCGATCGCTCTTTCAGTTTTTTAATAATATATTTTCGTACGTTTCTTTTGAGATTTCAGTTAAAATGTCTTCATTTATCATCGTAGGGTATAAATGAGCCCAGTAGTTGACTAATGGACCGGATACTTTTAAAGGACAAGAAATTACGATGTTTTCCAATTTTAACATTACAATCAAAACAAGTTCGCAAAAATGAATATCTAATATTACTATTTAAATATGATATACAGTATAAGATACCTACTCATCAAATGTGGGACGTTAAAGGACCTTCATTAAGTGTATGTATGTACCTTATAATAAATAAAACAATTTAAATTTGAATTTGAATATGCACTGAGCATGGTAATAATTACCCATGATATTATGTAGAAAATAATGATGGATGTTCTTGTAATTGCACTTTTTCCCCTCATTTATCATTTAAAAATATAATTAAGTACTGGGTCATTATGAATATAATAATTTAAGTTCGCTGATTAATCGAATGTCACATAAAATACATACTATAGGAGAAATTAAACAAAAGTAAATGAAATTTTTATATAGCTTAATGTGAAAGCAACAATTAAAACTCAAATACTCATGAAACATTCAAACCGCTACGTCAGCGTAGATATAAAACAGGTTGGATTCCTGAAAAAATTAGTATTCTAATGCATTATCTTCTGTTGCAATATAAAATTCGCTAAATAATATTTTTTCTGTTAACTTTAATGATAATAATTGGGACAATTCTCCATACGGCTATCTGATTTCATATTGGGCAATTAAATACCTGTGTTACGGTTAGCGGACAGCTGATAAACTAACAATATTACTTATATAGATATTTTTACTACACCTAGACAGAACAAACAAATGCGCTGATCACAAATGTTTGACCTGGGTGGGAATAGAACGCACGACCGTCGACTTATCAGGCAGGGTCTTTGACCAAGACGCGGGTGATGCAGGTAAACTCTTCTGTTTCAATATCAATAGATCAAAAATTTTATTTACAGAAATGGAAGCGACACGGTGTGGAGTTTTTGCAGCTGGCAACGACGGATATATTCGAAGCGCCCGACCAGGATAAGCTCTCTGAAGGGTTGCGGTTCATTAATAGGTGGGTGCTAATGAAAATATCGAGAGTTTAGAAGAACTGGCGAGAACCCCACAACCCTATATAAAGGCAGCGACACATCACCTGAGCGTTAAACGCTGCTATTTGACGGCAATCTATGACAGATGCGTCGTGATTTAGATTCTGGTAAAAAGTAGCTATGCTATATTAACCAATGTGGTCAATCGTATTGATACCGTACCTTACTGATTTTGTTATTAGGAAAGGCTGCCCAGTTAACTTCTTAATCAGAGTGTTGCATAAGTTTTGAGATTTACTAAGTATTCCCATTAGGTTTCTTCCCCTGAGCAGCAAGCTGCCCAACGTGCCCACGGAGGAGCGCCAAATCAACAGCGGCACCGTGTACGTGCATTGCAAGGCCGGCCGCACGCGGAGCGCCACCCTCGTCGGTTGCTACCTCATGATGGTGAGAAACACACGCACTTCACTTGAAAAGATAAAGATAAAGACCCTGTAACCGTCTCGATCTTCCAGTGAAAGTCCCATTACAATCGGTTCAGCCGTACCCGAAATTAGCCCGGGCAAACAGAAAGACAGACAGACAGACAAGAATTATAAAAAAAATATAGATAAGTGTACAATGGTTTGTAGTATATCACGTGACACTAGCTAGATTCATCTAGTTAGTCTATGTGTAGGTATTAGATATTAGTTAGTATCCCTGCTGTTTGAGGTCGGTGACAGCTGCGTTATTGCTCCATCTTCTTCTTGCGTTCCTATGTTCGATTTCATTAATTACAGAAGAACGGCTGGACGCCCAAAGAAGCGGTGGATTACATGCGCTCGCGCCGACCGCACATCCTGCTCCACACGAAGCAGTGGCAAGCGCTTGACATCTTCCACCGGCGGCATGTTAATAAATAATGTATCATTGTACACACTGCTGTTAGATGAAAACGTTTAGTCAATCGAAATACTGCCCCAAACAATTAGCATTATCGATAGAGGTCTCCTGTTTTCAGGGGACCGTCAGTAACGCTTCTAGTTCTATCTGTGTGCCGGTGACGGTGTGACTGTAATAGATGCGGTGATTTCTTTACCGTTACTTGTAATTGTATATTAGAAATTCGTTATTTTTGTGAATTTAAACGTAAAATTTGGAAAAAGCAACGTTTCGTGAGTGATTCGTATTAAAACCCAAACTCGATTGAGTAAAAAATATAGTTGGTTTAATTTTTTTTTTTTTTTTTTCAAAATACTGCTGTAAATATTTGAAATACGTTCAAAAAGGTATACAGAGACTGGAGCTCTTTAGCCCTTTTTTAGTACTAGTCGTGGTCGAGTAATAATCGATAAATTATCCTGACTTTTTTTTATTGTTATTACTTTATTATCTACCTGGAAATTTATTGTTATGTGAGCAGACTTAACGGTAACAAAATATGCATTCGACAAAATGTGTAATGAGACAGATTAGATTATGTCTGTATATTTTGTGAATGGTGTAAATTTTGAAAATATGCTATTCTCTAGATATCTTTTTTTCTTATACACGTAATAGGGTAGCATGTGACTATGAGCTGATGTGGTGGTGAGGTGAAAGGCAAAAGGTAGACTGTACAGACCTCTGCTGGACCTCTTGGCCAGTTAGACTTTCCCTAGCAAGCAATGGTAGTTTAGTGTATTGGATTGCAGTCTTCCACTCTGGGGCTCT
Organism: Agara michaeli; assembly: GCA_018245675.1. NCBI lineage: Eukaryota > Metazoa > Arthropoda > Insecta > Lepidoptera > Hesperiidae > Agara > Agara michaeli. The sequence goes on along the minus strand of DWDX01003293.1, from coordinate 944 downwards.
GGACTCTGGCACGCATCTCTAAATTTAGTTATGTGCGTTTTGTATACCAAAAAGATTAAATATGAAGTTTTTTTTTCATAGCTTTAATGCTGAAGGAAAGCTTTAGACAACCTGCTCATCTCAAAGCTTTAAAACGTAACAATAAAAGGTCGGATAATATTAGCGCCTCCCGGCCTCTCCCGGGCTTGCCGCATCCAACTTCTATCTGCATTTTTCTGGTATTTATCATCGAGTTGAATTGAAATGGAAGCTTACATTTTTTTGTAAAATATTTAGGTGATTCATAATCCACCTAATTCTACGGCCGGCTAACAACGTTACTAACGTCATTTTGGTCATGAATGTGATTTTATTTAATCCATTGTATGCAAATGTTACTGTCATTCTTTATGTTTCTCTTTTATGGGGTACGCACGCGATACTGCACTTTAGTATAAAACTTTTACACTAGCGTGTTTGCAAACGGCATTTTTTTTTCTTCTAAGGAGCATTATAACAAAATGGTTTTTGATAAATATTTATAGAACTGTATTTATTTTTACAATAAATGACTTGTTACGTTTAAATTCAGACTTGTCTGAGATTTTGATGAATAAATAATTTTACGGCAATAGTTATTTTATTTAGTCCTATATATAATAAATTTAATTGTTGCAGTTCTTCCCGCCTCTTTTAGCGTTTTTACTAACGCTAAAGAAAAAAATAATAATAAATAATATTATAATAAATAAACTGAAGAAAAAATTATTATAAACAATAATTGGGACGATTCCACACACAGCTATCCAATAACAAATTACGTAATTAAAAGCCTGTATTATGATAACCGGGCATTTTATAAAAGTAATTAATACATACTATATTTTCCACCCGCACGACTATACGTTTTCGTCCGTTGTAGCATAGGTTACACACATCATGCGTCGACCCGAGCCGAGGTTCGA
>DWDX01003292.1:0-13376 GCA_018245675.1 Agara michaeli | reverse complement strand
AACCGGTGAAATGTGGGGGTGTACTACACTCCTCTGCCTACCCCTTAGGGGATTACAGGCGTGATGTTACGTTTAAATGTAACTTAATCTAGATAATCGATATGTACAACGATAGTTTTAGATAATGGCTTCCAGGTGAAATTTGTGCAATTTAAACTCGATCGCGTGACGAGATTTTTGTTTTGACATTAAAGGGAAGAGTGTTGCTTACATTTGAAAAGCCTGTGTATGCGGTAACGTTGGATACGATGAATACTGATCAGCCATACTTAAGTACACCCCAATAAATCTCCCACGACCAGTGTGCGTAGTGCGAGTTTCCTTCCTTAGTCGATCGCGTCAGCGTAAAATACAATTCGTATCGAATTGAAACAGCGCCAACTAGCGCCGGTAATGGGAAAGTAATTTTTGCGAGTGCGAGTTTTTCGCGAATGTCAATAGCACTCGTCAGTGGGAACATTATTTCACGTGCTTCGATGTTTCAAGAGCTCAGAGAGCTCGAAATACAGCATTTGACATTCGACACGTCATTGCAACAGCAACTCACGCTCGCTTCTCGCCGCGTTCGGCGTTTCTTCATTCGAATATATCTGTTGAACTCGCACTCAGCACACAGCATATAATATGAAATTTGATATTGATTCTTACTTTCGCAGTACCAGTTGCGGAGATTCTCAACGCGACAACGTTCACGTCGCTGCGTTCGATACTAACGAAGCTCGTGGATAAACACGATACCGGTGAGTTGTGGGATACGTTGTTACTGTACCATCAAGCCAGGTACGTTACGGGGTGAATAGAAAGGACCGTCTGTCAAATATCGTGGTTGAGTGGTTAGAGACGCTGACTGCAAAACCGGAGGTCGTGGGTTCGATTCCACCCGGGACAAACATTTGTGCGATGAGCACATTTGTCTGTTCTGTGTCTGGTCGTAATAAAAATATCTATATAAGTAATTATATCGTATGTATATATGTATGTTTATCAGCTCTCCGGTTACCATAACACAGACATTAAATAGCCTAATTTGGATCGGATAGCCGTGTGTGGAGTTGTCCCTAGATATTATTATTATTATTAGTTCAAAGACAAACATATATAATGGTACATAACTATTTAGAGTTTCACGACTATTTGCTTTGTATTTGTATGGCTTTTATTTCATATTATCGTATTTTATCTCAGGATCTTAGGTTAGTTATTAGAGATACTATGTGTCCTTAACCACTATCTGAATGTAACAATTCTTACTATAATAAGTTTAATCCGACTCTGTTCTAACAGATAGTGATGGCTATTGAGACGGTACAACCAATCATCTACACTAATATTATAAAGAGGAAAACTTTGTTTGTATGTTTGTTTGTAATGAATAGGCACAAAAACTACCGGACCGATTTTAAAAATTCTTTCACCGTTCGAAAGCTACGTTATCCACGAGTAACATAGGTTATATTTTATTTTGGATCACGAATTTCTACCTCCAAAGGGAATTGCGGCGACGGAGGCGGGACGAAGTCGCGAACAAAAGCTATAACAGATATAGATATGTATACGCTCTGCACGTGCTAATGATTTCCACCCCAGTATCTAATCATTCAAGAGAATCTGCTAAGCCCTAACTTAAACAGGCATAAACAATACAGCAATTTCGTAAATCATCAGCAATGACATCAATCAATACGGAGTTGTGCTTTATAAATATTAGAAAGTTTTGTGGGAAATGAAAATTTTAAAATTCAAATTCAAATTTAAACCTATCCAGTGTTAACGATTACTTATACAGGTATGTGTGTACTTTGAATTTAACATTTATACTTATATATATTTACTTATATAATGTAATTTTATTTTCTTCTTTTTAGAGCATGAAAATAGGAGCTCGTATTAAAAAAGATGTTTATTTTAATGACATTAAAATTTTCGTAAAATGTCACGTAGGTACTTATAAATAAATACGTCAAACTGTAGAGAGATAAATGTAGAACGGAAAATCGAATGGAGACATTAACTAATTTGGACAAACCGATGTCAGAACTACGCAAAAATCGGGCATTTTGGCCTACTCATATTTCTTTTTGTTACAATATACACATAATAAAGAATCACTATAATTTAAAGAGTAGTTAGTATTAGTTTATTGTAAATACACCATGCGTATTGTTTCTTCCACACAAGCTCCATACGGCTAGTTTGTCGGGAAGAGATCGTTGTTTTAGCAATAACACTACTGACAATGCTTTCTCATATGTATTTTACTCATATGAGGTGTCCAATAAAGCAGTATCATATTTAATTATATTGTATTGTAATGTACTAAAAATGCTTAATAAAGATAAGTTAATGTCTTTTTAATATCAGTATTGAAGGACCACCGTTGTGTTTTCGTACGCCACATCGAATTTTTTCCACGAGCTTTTTGATGATTTCAGCGAGCCGTAAACGTATTATTATATAGTTTGCAAATTACTTTTACTATGGTTTTACATTTTAATGACGCGTTTTAATAAAATAAAGTAAACACTACCGAATAAAGAGATAATAACTAAACTCTGACTTACCAGCAACCGTTTTTATGATACGGAAAACACTACTTCCTCACCAAGTCACAAGATAAAAACTGTTATCACATTTCTTTAGTTTTTCACCAAAACACTTTAACAGATCGGTCGGAATTTTTACAAATCGTCGATATTCTTATATATTATACACGTAAAATTAGGACCATTAAATAATATTAACAATCGTATTAATTTTTTACATTTATTTGTATTAGTACATAATGTTTTTAACTATGCGCTAAATTACGAGCGGCGCGTGCGTCCGGACGCGGAGGCAGCGAGCCAGAGCGTCGAAGCCTCCGCCGCGACTCTATATAAACAGCACGCGCCCTTACGGTGCCGAAACAATAATTTTTAATTACTCCAATTACTCGTTCTAGTTAGGACGAGATTTTTGCCAGTTTAAGCGACGCCGCGGATGAAGCGTTCCTCAAACTTATACCAACGGACATTGTGTGTATTTTTAGTCATACCCGATATTATTTACATTGGAGCAAACCAAAGAGTAACACCCATGAACACTCAAGTACTGATAAATACAGACAAAACGTAGATAGTTCGTTAATCCGTTGCAAAACTACAAAACTGCTTAATGAGGTGAAGTGTATTTGAAAAAGATAGTTGTGTAGTCTATGTACATACTTACCTATTCAATATTTTTTTAACACATAATTAAAAAATACTGTCAGCATTTTTACACTAAAATATTGTCGTAGTTTTATAATGCTTAAAGAGTATGATGTTAATAACGTCGTATTATAGACTACTATAGTGTATGTATTTGTATAAATCAACCAAAGAATACATATGTCAATGTAACTATTATTTCTCAAACTAAAAATCAAAACTACATACATATTAACATACATTTTCTAAAAAAGGAATTATGTTTGTGAGTATATCTACGGCGTGGTTAACTTAAATATATCAATGTGGAGACCTACCAAAATAAGACTGAATTTATGTTAATATACAAGTTGAAAAAACTATACAGCGTGGGTACGCCGCCAGTGTTTTGGGAACCATGCCCCAAAAGGACGTTTTAGAGGAGTTTTTGTTTATAATTTTTTTGTTTTTATTTCCTTTTTTATATATTTATTTAGTAATCGATATACAGTTATGTTACAACTAAATGAAAAAGCTAAAATATATAGTTAAGTTAATGAATCAAGTCATTCTGCTGGCTCGTCGACTTGGCCGCTCCAACACTATGGCTCTCTCTCTTGGTCAGCTTCACACCAGTTCTCAGCCTCGACTATAAAAGTTAGTCTTAAAAAAATTGCCCATATGCTAATCCTTGCTACAAACATTGTGCTCGAAGGATTCTTGCACTATACGTAGGTGACTCATTCGGCAATCCGTATGAAAATCTTAACAAAATCAATGGCAAATATTAATTATCGCAATGGTGTGGTGTAAGAAAATTTCAATTTATCAACATTATCAATTAAAATGGATAGTTACATGGCATCGAACGCAATGTAATGACTTCTGCGTGACATGATTGCTCCGTGCTCCATGATATTGGGATGGGAAATGATCGCGGTTCCCGGACCTAAACTGACTCGATCCGGCTTCCAAAGGCGAATGTCCTTAGCCCTGGCTACTTAGTATTGCGTTCGGGTAGATATAGGTATTCTCTTTATCGAAACATCTTTATGATATAAGGACGTACATGCTTATATACAAGTATGTATTCCTCTAATGGTGGTAAGCATAACAATAGTGAATCTGTCGGATATGGAAAATGCGTGTTATTATTATATTGTAATAATGGTAGTGATCAGCGGTGGCGGGCTGATTGTTAGGGCTATGGACTCGGTTACTTAATATCTACTTAAGAATCAGGCTTTGCACTCCTTTGTTGTGTCTAAAGGAAAAGATCGGCCTAGCGGTGCGTAGAGGAGGGCGGTTCTTGGGCATTAGTTAGTGTTAAGTGCGACAAAAAACAGTACATATTTTGATATGTGCGGTAGAAATAGAAAGATTAAGAAATATGTATGGTATGATAACGACGTGAAAGTAATTGCAGTATTTGAGATTACGTGAAAATATTGAATGATAATAAAATTATGATGCTAATTTATATTTTAGGCGACTGACCAAGGTAGATTCGGAGACGCCCTGAAAAAAGAACAACACTATTAATAGACAAGCATGTATTACAATCATAATGATAATTATCATATAATGATAGAAAACGTGTCTCTTAATCGTAGCCGGTTAAAACGTAAACGTAACATCACGCCTGTAATCCCCTTAAGGGGTAGGCAGAGGAGTGTAGTACAGCGCCACATTTCACCAGTTACGTTTAAGTCCCACAATGGAATAGGTGGTGAGCCTATTGAAAAATACGTTATATTTATACATCATAATGTGAATCTTTGTCTGTTTCAAAAAGTTTTGTCTGAAAAAGGCTAGGACTTAGGGGGATTTTTATTTGTTCAATGGATTTTATCGGCAATTTCTTAATATCTCGTAAGTTTATATGGGTACGAATTTTATGCCGCCAATCCGCAGATCTGCACTGGAATAGCGTGCCGGGGGTATAGTGCGGGCCTCCCGCAATTGTGGGGAAGCGCCGTGTCCAGCAATGTAACGCAATAGGACTACAGTCTGCCAAACAGCCAGCCTACACGAGATATTATGTAGAATCATAATCGCATAAAACCGTGTGACGTTCATATATTTTATTGCGACTATTTTAAAGATTTTAATACGGATAAATCTACCATTAAAGTAATTATAATTTCAATTTGCTGACGATAGGACACCTAACATGTTTACGCATTTACGATTATTTTATTTTATTTACGTATATCTTTATTGGTAGTTGCATAAAATAAGTATATTGAGTTCGACGTATAGATAAACGTGGCATTTTAGTACTTTCTTATGGATTACTGGTGGGTTTTTACGTCATTGTGAAATGACTATATAAGTACCTACCGTGGTTAACTGTGACTGACAAAACAGGTAGGTAACTTACAGTTTTGATCAACAACGGCAAACGGCAAGTTTTATTTAAATTAACGTTAGAAACTGAATTTCGGGAGGTGGAACCGACTGCTAATAATCACATGCATTGAAAACTGTGAATCAACTCGCTTAGCAACATACGAACGTCGCTGCAACTTCTATACAGAAATAGAGTCCAGCAAAATATGGCATCAAGTACAATTAACAAGTATGATAAAAATAAAATATTTAGGTTTAAAATCAATTTAACTAGGTGTTACCCGGAGCTAGGCCCGCGTGGTCAAAAGAATTTATTTGGTTCACACGTCGTACTGTTATTGCGCCCGTAACACCATCTAGAGCGCTTATTTGATTAAAACGTGTTCCCGTGGATGTGATATTTTTCCCCGAAAAAAGTTGCCCACGTCACTGTTTAGTACTACAACCATTTCCATAACAAATCACATCGGTCCGTTGCTCCGTTTTGACGCGAAAGAAGGATAAACAAACATACATTCGCATTTATGATATAAGTATACATCATAACTTTGTACGTTTGCACGAGAGCGATATTTTGGTAATGTCTCATTTTATTACCTGTAGATTATATTCGTCATTTAACAATAGCAATTCGGGAAAAAGTAAAAGTTTTCAAATAAGCGATAACAATAATACCAACAGTACTTACATAATATTATCAGTTAGGTGCATACTCGTATATACTTCTTTGACCGTCCTTGCTTCTAAATTGTTTCGCATTATGTTTTCGCATCCCTCAGTTCGAGTTACATTCTTAAACGGAATTAATTAAGAATTATGACAATCTAATTGTTGCAAGATCATTTCGCTTACATGCCACGAAGATGAAGTCAGTGTAACTGCCGTCAACCAGAAAATAATAATTAATGCTATTGTTTTCATGGTTGTTTATTACTACTTATACAAATGTCATGACTCACATGGCTCGCAACAGACAAGCATTTATAAAAATTACAATTTGTTTATTATAACTTTTTGCAATTCCTATACTGTGTGAATTAGTAGCTTAAGTCCAAGTAAAACATGATCTTCCTTTTGGGATATATTGAGTAAATACAAAATGACATACGGAATAAGTACCTATACATGTGGTTTAATAAATCGGGAAGCGATTTCACTGATTATATATGCCTATATACACAAAATAAATAATGTAAGGTTTGACGTCCAAAGTAGCCGTAACGATGTATGAAACCTCTTACAAGCTCGACCTCGCCTTTCTAGATAAGGCAATGGGTCGTCAAAGATATATTGAATATGCTTAGATAATTCATAAGTCCTTGTAGGGAGAGTGCGAAGACAAGAAAGGAATGTTCTGCTAACACAATTCTAGTGATGTTGGAGTAGAATAGCGTCACTCCGGTGAGGTCAGACGGCAGCGGTGAGCTCCGGATCGGACTGGTTACGGCTGGCGCGATGTCCAGCGCCCAGCTCCTTAAAATGTGTCAAGTCAAGCCAATGCACTTCTATTAACCCCACAATTATGGTTACGTACGCTTCTCTGTACATATGTAAGTAATTCGTTTCACTTAATGGTCACCAGTAGACTTAGGTATATAAGTTGCTTATGTAAGATACATATTCTTATATTTACCTAACTAATATCTTACTAGAAATTTGAGTGTTATTTTGGTAATATTATACTTAATGAAAGTATGCTCAAAAGTATCAACAGAATAGTGGACAGTCATTACAATAAATTTAAAAGCACAAAAAAAAATGGAATAGTGTTTAAAGGAGATTTCACCCGCATCATTAAGATTGTTGGCAGTCATCAAAAGCACGGTTATAGCGAATATGCAAGTTGAGGAACGAAACTGGTTCCTTCGGATGGTACGTTACAAATTTTGAAAGGTTCCTTTGGGCTGAGAGCGCATTCTCCCCTAATGTTTCCGGTGTTTATAAACAGTGACTACTTACCATAAGGTGGGTCGTCTCCTTTACCAAGTCTTTTTACTATAGAAAAATATAAAATTGTACCATGCTCAAATCATGGGCATGAGCTACTTTGACACTCATTATGATATGCGAAGCTTGTCATATTAACTTGTTATGCATTGTTACTTGTAACCTGACATTGTTATGTATCTACAACTGATAACAATTGGTAGATTATTTATTAGTATTAATAATTGGTGTAGGCGGGCTGCAGATGGTAAATGCACAATAACATTTACGAGTAATTGCCAATAGATGGCGCTTTCATGTTATGACGTAAGTTAATTATGACTTCTAATTTCGAGGTGTCTGGCTGGGGGTTGAAACCGTGCTAAGTGTTCGACAATTTGTGACGTGATTTCTAATATTATTCCGAAAAACAAAAAAAAACTGAACTTTATACTTTAACATCTTATTTTATACATCTTTACTACCTGTTATCTGCCCAAGTAACTGTCATTCACACTCCAGTCGCAGATCGTTTTTACGTGTATACGTGTATGTGTTACCTGTTTGTGTGACATGCACACAGATACTTTTTGCCGTTATAAAATAGCGAAGTCAGGCTGTCGCGGGCTCTTGTGCCATACATAACTAGTTTCAAGGAACATACAGTAACTTTTAGTTCTAACTAAATTTACAGGCCTGTTTGTGTCAACTTTAAAACGGTAGAATTTGTTTTATACAACTTAAAACAAAATCGTAAAGTGTGAATTTCATTCATTTTTAAGATAATTGATAACATAAGGAAAATAAAGGCTTCAGATTTCACAAAGATACTTTATTGTATTTCTGTGCACATTTTTCACTTAACCTAGTGCGGGTATAGACCACTACTTGAGTGGGATAAACCTAGAGCTATGGGTAGCACCAATACCAGGCCTACCATGCTTCACAGGCTTATAAGTGACTGAGAACTCCCCGAGGTAATGGCCGATCATCTCAGGCTTGATTTCAACCTGCAATAAACATTTTCATAACATCAAAACTTACATAATGGCCATGTTCTGATTTTCAATGATGTGGCGAGTAGGTAACTTGATACACCAAGCACCAAATGTCATCGAAACCATGGTGCAGAGTCACAACTATAGGCACTAAATTTAAATATAACTCTGAATACCCCTGATAAGGTTAAATCACTTGTCACAATGAATGAAAACATCATATGGAATCCTACACAGGTTAAGAGATCTACATAATTTTATTCAAGATGTGTGAAGTCAATCCACACTTCAATGCTATAGAAATTCTACAGCATCCTGAAGCTGCAGAATTTCTACATTTCTAAGGCCTGCCTTAGCCTTCTGATGCTGATAAAAAAAATTAATTGCTATTATTACTACATTCCTTCGAATTATTTCATGTTTTCTCACTTTCAAACGTTCCCTGGACTTCCAAGAACATTTTTAAAAACCAAAACTGGCCAATGCGGTCCTGCCATTGTCGAGTTTTAACGAGACTAACAAACGGCAATTGAATTTCATATATATAGATGAACCTAAACAAACCTGGTTGAAGGTCTTTCCATTGTAGATACCAACAATAGAGCCAACCATTTCAGGGACAATGATCATGTTGCGCAGGTGGGTCTTGACAATCTCAGGCTTCTCGTTAGGGGGGGCCTCTTTCTTAGCACGGCGCAGTTTCTTCACCAGGGCCATCGGTTTACGCTTTAGACCTCTCGCAAACCTCCTGCGAGCGCGTGCATGCATCAGCTCCATGAGTTGCTCACTGAAACATAAATGAAATCCAAAATGAAATGTTGATAATTCGCTTTAGTTATAATATACAATAGATATTCTAGTAGGTAGCCAAGATTTACTCCAACTTAACTTAAGATGACTGACCAAAAATACTTCTCATAAAAGTTACTTGTGTTTTCTTTACGAGCATATTTGAGATGTGAAATACTTAAATTCATTTTCACTTTGTTGCACTTGAAACTACTATTGTATAACGTAACTTTATAGAATCTTTATCCTCATAAAGGTGTTAGAACAGTTAAGCAAGTTAGAAAGGTGACAACTGTTCAAATTCCATTTGATTCTACTAAAGTACTTTCTTTTTGTTCAAGAGCAATGAACAACTTTTCTATGAAACTGCAAATACAGCGCAACACAAGTAGACATTGGAGGACTTCTTGTGATTTTTATTATTTAGGTGCCATAATAGTTTATGTGCAACTCTCAGTAATCACAGTCCAAAGTTAAAATCTGCTTAACAGGGTACTTTAAAGAGGGTTAAACAGGTCAAGACTTAAGACCACCATTTCATCATGAAATTGTGTTTAATGTATCAAATACTTAGGACTTCACTTAGGATAAAACCTTTGGGCACACACCAGATGTAACTTATTTATCACATCATAGTATAATCCTATATATTACAATAATAGTAGTCATGCATTTGTAGTGAAAAAAAAATAGAGACAAACAAGTAATGGAACAAAGCTGGGCATTTCCCACAGCAGGTTAATGGTCGGTCCATTGGATGTTCTAAATACGGTGGAGACGTATGACTTTACTAAACAATAACCATAAGAAAATAAATTTAAAATTTGCGTTCAACCGTCAATAATCATTATGGTCACTAACCTACGAACCGGGTACTTGTATTGTTACTTTTCACAAATTCTGAGATTTTTAATTGCATCAAGACCCGATTTTATAATAATATTAAATTTTTTGTATTCGATTACTTACTTAGGCATGTCAAGAAGTTGATCGAGATCAACTCCTCGGAAGGTAAACTTCCTGAAGGTGCGTTTAACCTTCTTTTGAGTTTCGTCGACCTGCAATATGTAAACATTTTATAACACTGTATGGAAATAACACTTTCACGGTATTACACAAAACACGCATTTTCAAAAGGTGTGTAACAGTTTGGATATACATTTACGATTGCAAAAATACATTGCGATATATAACATTACAATTTGAAACAAACCTCAGCCATGTTCAACGTTTGACAGACACAAAAAGAAAGAAAAATATTTCTTAGCTGTATACTGTACTCTGACACTTCTGACAGCGGACTGACAGTTGTACAACAGTGTTATCATTATCTGCGAAAAATGTTAAAATGTACGATACAAATTAATTTAATATAATTATAGGTTGGTACTTTCGCCTGGATTTTATATTGAGAATCATTTAAATTTTAATACTCTTACAATAATACCAATTTTACCAAAAACACTAACGTAAAATAAGTTGCTATTCAAAAATCTTGGCCTGTTATTATGGTACTTACTACTTAGGCAAGTACTTAACACGCTTAAAATTTTCGTGTAAGTATAAGTAATACATATTTAGAAGTTCTGAATTTTACCGGGCTGTACTGTTTGCGGGTTTACCTATCGCCGAAGTATCGGCTCACTGCCGTACGCACCGCACACGCGTCTGATCGGTCCTCCCGTCCCGGCTATGACCGACTCACACAGGGGGTGTTTGTCCCGCTTCCTCACTATACAACCGTGTGCGGCGCCTACGCGTGAGACGACAGAACTGTACGCTACTTGCATACACTACACGGGCTCACTGCAATAAGCCTAGAAATACTTCTACCGTAATAACAACACTATACGATATTGTAAGCGTAGTTATTATTTACTATGGGCCAAGCTATAACGTTGTTATGAGAGGAGACGAACGGGGCTTCAAAATTTCATGATTGTACAAATTTTATTTCGCCCGATTTTCACACAGAAAATATTAAATTCTAAAGGGCTAAACAAGTATGTGTGCTAGCATGGTGAAAAAGGGAAAACACATATTCGACTTCGCCTCAGTGAATCGTAGCTATGCTAAAAAAACAACCCAGCTGCACTTGCATATAAATATGTAGGTATATATTGGCCGAATCTCTGAGCTAATTTAGGTAAGGCTTGCTTGGCTTATGCTATTTAAGTACCATCTATATTGCTTGTTTAGATTTCTGTCACAAGCTGAACACAATGTGGATTATCTTGTTTCTCCAAATTACGTTAATGAGTGAACCATAGCACATGACTCAGTAATAGTCTTTTAGTTGTGTCTGAACATTTCAGACTAAATATTTAAACATCAGTCACATTCTTTACAATGGGTAATGCAATTCTTACACATTTATTTTTTCGTATACACGTCATTCTCAAGTATGGAATGATTAGTTTCTATCGTCCGATTTGTGAATATTCAGTCATGGCCATGTTTCAGCCAATATTCCAGATATTGGTTAAATTGTTTCAAATAGTAATAAAATTGTACCTGTTTGAACTCTAACCATCATGGAGGTTACCTCTATTGATCGGTTATACTTTTTTAACACTAAATGCCAAGCCAACACAATGTACAAGTTAATTGTTTATCAATGTGTGGAATATTGAAATAAGAATATTAACATTGGAATAAGCATGAATCTTTGAATTGATTCCTCTTTTCTTGTTTCTGTTCCTTTTTTATTCACAAAGAACAAGCAATGTATAAATTGAGTGGTAATAATGATAAGGCAACATATTAACTGTGGTGTATGCCATATATAAATTTTAATTAATATGACAGTTTCACATAACTAACAATATACAATGTAATACAATATCCTATAAATGGAACATAATTACATCACAAATCTTAAAAATATGAGAACAAGATGAAAAAAGATCAAGTTTAAACACTTCATTTACAAGTGTTATTATAAAGTGTCAGTGTCATTTGTGGACTTTAAAAGTTTAGACAGTCTTTTACCTATAACTTTTGGATATGTTTTGGTCTTAATCAAATATTCTTTTGACTGATGTGTCACTGCCCCATTGTCTAATTGAAACTTACAGAGCATGTGCAGTGGTCGAACTAGTTGATCACTAAATTTCTGATCATTCTCTAATTGCGAGAGGGCCACAGCAGCTGTCTCCAGGGTGCTCAAGCAGCCCTCGGTGGGTTGTGTTCTGATTATATACTTGCTTATATTACTGGACACTAGTTTGACTTGTTTGATCATATGAAGTATGGGACTAGATGCATAAATAGCTTTAGCTTGAGGCCATGTTCCATCTATTAAGACAAGGTTGTAAAATTCCTCTGTTGAATCCAAATCTTCAATATTTATAGCTCTTTTGCTAGGATATAAAAGCACTGTATTAGGTTGCCTTAGAATATTCTCTAAATTTTCATGCCTGGTGAGAGGGAATCTTTTCCCTTTGAATATAAGGCACTTGTTTTCAGATAAACCTAGTTGTAGCATTGGTGCTGTACGAAGACATCTTTTTTCTTCAGCTGGATGTTGGAGGAGAATAATGTTACTACGAGGCATTAATCTTTCTGGAGGTAGAGCTGAACACCAGCACACAACAGCTGGTCGTCTGAAAACAGTCAAATATTGTTTCTGTCAAATTAAAGAGAAACTTTTGAGAACATAGAATCATGTGAATGTAATAAAAAATATTATTTACTTGCAATTATGACAAAGCTCTCGCATAGAGGGTGGATCCGCTGGTATATTCGATAAATCGTCCCAAACGGACTCTGTTTGTTCCATGTTTAAATTACTTCATAACCTTTAAATCATCATTACATTATTATACGTTGTAAAATAAGACGATAATAATATATATTTTTTAAATACGATATACTTGCCTTCACATTTTCTAATTATGTAGATCTAACGACAGTCCTTTTTTATGGCTATGAAAACAGGATAGAAATTATTAAGCGTAATTCAAATACGTGAATAAATTTAAATAAGCAATTAATGATATTAGGCTTCGTCTAATCATTTATCAGTGTTTATTTATGAAAAGAAAATGTTAAAATTCAAATTACCAATATAAAAAACCAATTGTATAGGTAGGTACTTGAACACAGATCAGGTTTTGTTGTGATTGACGGCTGACGGGCTGAT
>DWDX01003291.1:0-13377 GCA_018245675.1 Agara michaeli | reverse complement strand
ATTGAACAATACTAATTTAAACTCCTGAACTGAATTCTTTATGTTCTTTACAAAGGGTGGACAATGCCAACTCGCATTTACCCCCCCCCCCCCCCCTCCCCCAGAAATGATAGCGATGGAAAGTGTTAGTAAACCGTCATTAATTAACACTGTCATTACTGAGACTTGAAAAACTCAGGTTACTAGGTTCGGTTAGGTCACCTCAAGAAGAATTTCACACTGCGTATAGTTTGAGGCGTCCATGATATTATTTATGCGCTCACGTCGCTATTCGCTGCCCTGCTTTGGTGAGGTAAGTTTTTGCAGTCAATTGACATCCAGACTCGAATACCGCACCGGGTCGTGATCGAAAGAAAGAAAGATGTTCGTTATTCGCGAGCCGGCGTCGGCCATAAACGTTATCGCTAACTAGCGATCGAGGCGGATCGATCCCTTGACTCGAAACGAAATTAAGGAAATCGCTCATGGGGATATTATTCTCCGCTGAGATAACATCTACTCTGGATGTACGGGATTTGGGCTTAGTTCTTCTATAAAGTTATTTTTTTCTTTTCGGTGACATTGCTGAGAGAAACTTGTCGTATCGCTTAACCTTCGGTTGAAACTTTCATTAAGATAAGGGAATATATTATCGTGAAAACAAGTTAACGGTTTCTCTGGTTGGTTATGTTTTTTTTCAAGTAAGCTTTTCTCGTATTACAAACATTGCGATGGTCCACTCCAAAAACAATCCATAGAATATTAATTTAAACGTTTGTCCTTCCAACTCCGAGCCGAACAGCTATTCTTAAACGGACACTTTTGTTTCTCTAAAAGAAAAATATACTCCTTGTCTAAAAGAGTTAATGGCAGATAGCCATAATCCCCGATAACCGATGACAGTGTTGTAGTCACCCACAGTCGATCCATTTCTGGGTGGTCTTACTAATTGTAGACTGACGTCCATCCTCAATGACAAATCGGTGCGCGACAAAAAAGATAACGTTCTTATTTTGACCGATGAGCTCTTTGGATAAATAGAAACAGTTTTTGCTTTTGATTCTTGACAAACTTTGATAATTAGTGAGGAGTAAAAAATTCTTCCTGGAATCGTTTGACCACCGGAGCTCCGCCCGCATCTTTTGGAATAGAAAGTTTTTCTCGTAATATTTGACCACATATTTTATGCTTTGTACTAGGTTCCTTTTACATTACAGCAATACGTGTGTATGTAATATTACATGATTTTTAAAAACAGTTGAATAATAAATATCAATGTGGGTTTTCTTGAATTGAACATAACTGAAAACATATTTACCGAAAACTTTAAATTTCGAATGTGCGTAAAATTTTCATTTAGATACGCCGCTTAGAAATCAGTTTCCTTTGTAGTATAATTTATTAATTAACCGTACTAAATAAAGTATAATAAGCTAAGCGCTAAACAAACCGCTTACGACGGATCAATGGATACAAATAACAATAACAAAAACAATAAGTAATTAGGGGAAACCGCAAAAACAAGGTGTATCCGTTCCGTGTTGGATTTTCTCATGTGATCGTAAAAGTTTTTGCTTTTAGACATTTAATACCGAGTCCAAATGTCGTTGCCAATTTAGCTAAATTTCAGATGATGCTCGCTCCCCTTAACCACAGTTTTTTTATTGTTTTCATCTGTTACTCAGTTCATTCCGAGAATTTCTTATTTGTTAAAACCTTTATAACAACCACATTTTATCCATAGAAAAATCCGTTGTGTTTTTATACTGCAACTTATTTCGTGCTTATAAATAGTATCTTTTGCAATAAAAGTATCCTAGGAAATTAAAATGCTGCACAAAGTCATGTTTCATGATGATCGGTTAAGTAGTTTTCGCGTGAAAGCATAACAAACAAACAAACAAACATTTATAATATTAATAGGGATGTTTGGCATTTTGATGATAAACGTCTAAAAATACTAAAATAATAAATAAAAATCGTTAAAACAATTCGAAAAAGAAAGTTCTGGTATGTAACAGGTTTGTCAAAGTTATCTGACAATTCAGAACACAAAACATGTGTACGTCAACTTTGGTGGTCCAAATAACGTTAAGGCGGCACTTGTGAATACTTTGTAACCGAGTTGTTTAAAAGTGAGCGCAAAATCGATTAACGCATAATCTTGTGTCAATAAATATTTAGTTATACATGGTCTGATATCACTGTGCAACCAACATTGTAGTCATGTGAAAAAGATCAGCTAAGTATTAGATATGGCACTTAAATTGAAAAATTTATTATCGATTTGTGCATTGACATATGTATGTGTGTGTGCGTGTATGTTTATATGCGTTACCGTATTATAATATTAATTAACATAAATATTATATATTTATTATATTTTGTAAATATATATGTATCAATTTGCTTGTATCATAATTGTGTACACGCGCTATCTACTATTTAGCTGTTCACCAGTCGCAGATCTGCTGGAAGAAATTTCTTTACAAATAAGCAGTACCTCTGTACATTTTTTATGTTACTCTTATGTTCTCCTGTGATGTGTGTGTAATGTGTAGACATAGATAAATAGATTGAAATTCTCATGGCTCGCAAGCGGATGCAGATTGCAATTCGTATATTCAAATTATGTTCGGTGTCGTGCAATTGTTAAACCTTATCGAAGCTCTTCAGGGTATTTAGCTTATAAATTTGCGACAAACGTAATAAGCTCTAACCGAAGTCTCCGTCAACTCGGTGTAGAGCTACTGAATAGGTCCATAAATTATCAAGTCGTTGTGGAAGTCCCTGAGCCACTTATGCGTTATTATTAGCTTATTCGATGAAAAAATGAAAAAAGTTGAAACTGAAAAATTACTAACAATTATCCACGGCTTGGTTTTTATTTTAATTACTAGCATTGTTGTACGTTGCAGTTGAAGAATGGGATTGTTTAAGTGACTTTTCTGCTGGATTTCTGTACTATGGTAATACACTTTTTGTTTAGCATAATAATACATTGTTGTAAAGCGCACCAAATGAGGAATGTCGAGTTAGTTACAATAAATATAATTTCTGGTGTTATTTAATTTGAGAGAGATGATAGAATTGGCCAGTGTGGTATACCATGGCGTAAAACCTCCTTACTACGAAAATAGACTCATATCTAGTATTAAATAAATAAAAAAGATCTGCGTTTACAAGACGATGTGATTTTTACGTTTACAAAGATTTTTGAAGTGAAACTTCTTTGCGCGCATGAGGGTAATTTTTTTACGGATGTAATGAAAAGCCTATGTTTAGATGCAATCCATTCTAGTGAAGTCAAGGTCGTACATCTTACTCGAGAATCGAGTTACCTTTGCTAATTCTACGTGCACCAATATAATTCAAACGCAGTCTTAAGCGACCGTGATATTTCTTCAAAACCATTTGAATCGCAGTAACAGATAAGACGTCAATAGATTATTACAAGTAAAACAGATGTCACCCATACAAATCCCATCAGCACGGGATTATAAAAGCAATCTAAAGTTTATGAATGTAATAAAAATTCACAACTTTGCTATCGATGCAAATTTACATGGAAAATGTGTTTCTATATGGGTCGGAATAGTCGTCGTTCTGGGAATCATTTGTTGTCCGTCACATTAACTGCACACAGCCACACCCGATACACAAACATATAAACATACATATTTATAATAACATAAAATGAAACTAAGTCGTAATTATAAATTTTAGAGCATTTAATTGCTTTCGACCAATTTACCAGAAGTAAAGGGGTACAACACGCTTAAAAACAGACTCGTGGTCTCAGCGATTGTTAACCAGGTTAGACCTTTTGTTGTTGTAAATTTTTCACCTCAGTATTATACTAAAAAGCACTAATAAAGCAATCGAATCTATTTCAATACGATGAAATAGTTACATAAATATTGCTGCAGTGGCTACTTTGAAATTTGTGTTTGTTAGTAACAAATGTAATGGTTTGACTTAGTTATTGTATTGTTTTTATTAGCAATACGTCAGAATTTTTTTCTATCAAACGTGTCGATATTTTAGTTTTTAATGTATTTTAAAATAATTGTTATGATTTTTTTGTTAAAAGTCTGATTTGTTTTTAAGTATAGTTAAAAAAATAAATGCTGATAATTTTTCAAATACTGGAGATTAGCTATTTGAATGCCAAAATCGTCGCGGTTCCTCGAAATACGCTGTCTGTCACATCCAATTCTACTCAGGCAGCGTTTCGCGACCCCGCGCCATAAATTTTGCCAATCTCTACATCGCAACCAACTCGTTTGAATTTAGAACGTCACTGCACATAATAAGATTCTGATCTGTAAGGTAGAGAAATACTAAATAGATATTTGGTCGCAGATCACTTGGCGATATAAAATTTGAAATCGAACCTACATATTAAGCAGACTGTTGTGTTGTTGTTATTGTGATGATATTTCGACCTAAAATAAAAGTCCATATTTGAATACAAATTTTAGTAAATAAAAGTTCCACAAATCGAACGTTTTTTTTATTATATGCAGGGAAGCGGGTAGGTACGCGAATATAAATTTAAATTTATGGATTTAGGGAATTAGGATTGAATAGATTCACAAAGTTACAAAGCCCGCTGTTTCATAACATTTTGTTGTGAAAATTCGCTCAAATTCATTTGAATCGCAGCTCAGTACGATCCGGCTTTGAAAACGAAAAAAAAAATATTTGAATCATATTTTATTAATGCGTGAATATTTATTGGAATTTTAATTGCCTTTTACGTGTGAAGTGAGTAGTAAATGCACAGGTAGCATTCACAAGAGGCCACTGCCTTCCACAGACATTTGGAAACGACCTCGACTTTCGACTGCACGAAGAACTTTTTGTGTCAGATAATTACGTTAGTGTTGGAATTAAATTCGACTTATTGTTAATATATATCGGTACTAAGACTGTAGGATTAAGATTGTTAGTAACTTTAGTTCAGTTGGTACATGTTACTATTAGGGCAGTCAGTGGTATTTATTTATTACATATCCTATTAGAAGTTATTCAAGGACGCTCTGTTGATAGTGAGGATCGACTCTATGAATCTAATATAAACATCTCACAGCGTTTTAATAAAAATCTTTTCCATGTCTGGGTATAATAAATATTTTATTATGTACGTATTCAGAAATGTATATATGAACGTATCTGTGTGTAAAGTTGTCCCAAGTCGTTATTATTACGACATTATCTTATTTTCGGACCAATTATGTTTTACTTTCGTACTGCAAATTATATTTGGCACATTTGCCAACTCTTAATCTGAGTTACCAAACTCAAACTGAATTTCTAATTATAGGTCCAGTTCCACATAATGAAATCAAGTCTATGTGTTTGCTGAAATATATTTATTATATATAACGCTTGCCGATACCGAGCTCAATCTGTCAATTCGTTTTCTTGTTTAATCTGTGTCAAGAATCATTATTAGTTATTAGTAAGAAAAATTTGATTATTTATTGAATTACATTTGTAACTTTTGACGTACGCTTTAAAGGCTGATTAATTAGATAGTACAAAAAAATATTTTCAATAGGGATGTATGCCATTAAACTAATATAAATATGTATAATGTTTAAATGAGTGACCAAAAAATTATTATTCATTAACATTCATTTGACAAGTCTCGAAAACCGATGCGTATGTGTGAAGAGAGTGTTAAATATTGAAGAAACTGGCCATGTCTGTAAGGATAGAGATACAATATTGGCAGTCGCATTCTTGGTGCTTTCTGCGTACCCCGTAAGAACTGGGCGTGATAATATGTATATGAGTAATATTAATTTGACTGAGCACAGGAATTAAGCAGTATTCGCCACCTGCATTATGTGCTGAACAAGGGCTACAATCTTTGTCATTATTAGTTGCATTTCTTTTATTAATTACCTTTATTAATTGAAATAATAAAGTTAATTATATTTCTATGCTTCATCTAAAGCTCCTGGAGCGTGACTTACATCGAATAACTTGTACAACGAGACCGAGCATAAAACCAATTAATTAAGCTATCGAAATATTTCTCAAGGCTGAAAAACCTGAAATAGATTTGCATATATTTAAACAGAATAGATAGCAATCTCCACGCCACACGTCGTCGCTCGGCCTGAATAAACTTCCAAATCGATTCCGCAGCTGGCAGTGACGCGGCTAGATAAGGTTTACACTCCTTCGTTCCTAGATTTGCATAGAGAATATCAAGATGGAAATTCAATCTGGAGTATACCTACCCGCGTAATGCTTGTTTTTGACGCAAGAGGAGAAACATTAATAATATACATTACATTCGTTTTAACATTAGTCACATGTATCTGCTCGCTAATATAAATAAATAGTTAAAGTATATATTAACGTCGGAGGTAATTTGCTTATAATATCAAATCCTTGATAGAACAAACAACACATATTTATGTTTTCAAGTCCAGTAAGAAATATTAACTCCCAGATGCCCCAATACAGCACTAATTAGCTACAAAGTTGGTGTACGAAGTGCTGATTTATTGCTACAATTTGTGCAGTCCTTTTGGTATGATAGTCATGAATTGTTACTCCGTATAAGTACAGAAAATTGCAAGATATCATTTTATTTTCGCCGGTCGAGCAGATAACTTCGTTATTCGCGACGGTGATAATTATTTTAGTCAATGGTGTGCTTTTAGCAACACATTGGGCGATCGATCAACCAGCTGGTCGCAAGGCCGCGTAATTTGATACACATTGGAATGTGAACACAAATAAAATCACTTAGCCGGAGAGTGGCGTCCTGTGGAGAACATCTACCGCTCACTGCGGCCCACGTTCAAATAAAATGAGGCTAGAAGCGCCGAGGGGAACGTGATTAACGCGAATTTTGTTTCTGGAACTTTCTGTGTTTTACTTTTAAAATATGACAAAGCTGACAGTGACATTCGCGAGTGACGTCTTAAGCTTGTTAGTAGCGTCTTCTGTTAAGCAAAGAACTTCTTTCACTAAGTTCGTTTCTTTGTTCTTCGGTAATTGGTCTGGTTCTTTGTTGCACTCGATTCGTTTTTGTTTTTTATTCTTTGAGGCCATCTATTTTTCATCCTGTTAGAATTTATCCCAGTAGCAGCATATTTATACTTAAAATTGAAAATAGTAAAAAGAAATTGAAATAGAGATTGAATAAAATCTTATTGACGTTCTAATATTCTAATTGGTTATTTTTGTTCTTGATTTCAAAAACGTCCGGCATGTTTTATATTTTTTATATTCACCTCGATATGTTTGACTTTTGCGTTGGCCGGTATACATGGAATTGAATAAGGAACGTAAATCGTTTATTCAGAAAACACTGAAATGGCCCGCAATAAAAATTCGAGACACAAAAGCTTGACGCTTTTACGGTCGATTTTCAATAGTGAAAATTCGTACGAGTAAAATAGGGCGTGAAATTGTTCTGGGAAATAGACGAAATTTGTTTTTGTGAAAGCCGCTTGTACTGTAAAATTTAGATGTAACGCGTCCTTTACCTGCTTATAGTGGATACGATGGTGTCGCATTTATCTTCGTGAGCGACTCTACAGCGCCTGTTTTACGTTGTGTTCTGAAAAATATTCAGCTCTTGTACCTGACAAAAATAAGTTGCGGTATTTTATTAGGTAAATGTTGGTAATTTATTGCTGACAAGGTTTTGCAAGCGACCTCTTGGGCGTGATATTCTAATATGGTCGAAAATTTTAATAGCGAGAGGCTTGACTTATCAAATTAATACATTCACACAAATACGCAGTAATATGTAGCTCTAAGAGGTGTTAATCAGTTTTATAATAATATTAAAACAAAACTGGGTCTATACTTTTATATCCATACATTTTGTTAATACGTACAATGTTTTAATACATACAAATTCTACTTTGTATTCAAAGAATACGGATGCACTTTGACAAATAGATGTAGTTTCTTTGGAACAAAGTGGGTTATATTTCGTTCCCACAGTGTAAACGTTTATTGAATAAGTAAGTAGGGATTTTGTAAAGTGAGACAAGCTACAAGTTGATGGTGTCGTTTTTTCATGACGTATCTCAGACTTTTATAATTATTTATACCCATTTCTCATATGAATTATTGATAAGTTTTTGGTTTTCGTTTTAAAGAAGCAGAAGCTAACAAGGCTTCTGATTTTAAGTGGCGACTCCAAATATTTTTTCAAATTGAACTAATATCAATCACAGACATTGCAATACCAGCAAAGTGCAAATCACAAAGTTAATGTCTGTCTGTGATCATACCTTTCAAACCGGAACTTAAAAATGACAGCATCGCTGCATTAGTGTTAGTAATTTACTCTCTATTTACTATGCATATCGTTGGAACTGGTAATTTCCTATGTTTCTGGTCAAAAGCGGTTCTGTGGGTTTTGTTCATGAATTCATATTATTTTGAGATATGTATATAAATAACGCTCGGTGCCGCTTGTGTCTGATTTTTAATCATTTTTTATTAAAAAAATTTTAGTCAACTTGCTCGTGTAACGATCATAGTCCAAAAACGTTATAATATCGAAAACAGTTGGTAAAATAAAGCAATACGTGCAGTATTTGGGTAAGTGAACGGGACGGGCCAAATGTCACAAGCAATTCCTTGCTTTGTATATAGGAGTGAGATATCCGATAAAACGTATATTGTTACCTTATCGTATTAATTAAATCATCAATTGTTCTACCATGACCGTGCAGCGAGGCAACACCTCGCATTGCAACAAAGTTGCACGGTTAAAACTTATGTCCGGTATAGTATTCGTGCCATGCTACTATGTAAGCCTAGTACATGCATACATCGTATTCATTATAGACATTTTCTTCAATCGTGTACTGTTCTGGGCAATCAGTAGGTACTTTCGTAAACATCATCTCCATTGTTTTTTATGAAATAAACATACAATCACGTATCAGTTAAAAGTAGCAACGTTAATTAATCACAGCTTAATTTTGAACCGACAAATATTTTTTTTAATTAAAACTAATTTACCGTGTAATTAAGTACTATATTAATCACATTCACCCGGTTGAGGTGTACAGTGAATATATTATTTATTCTGAATATGGACTCTGACCAATAGATTTTAGATGAAGTTATATATGACGATTGAGATAAAAATAATTGCAACGATTTAGTGCATATTGTATTAAACGGGTTCTACGTATTCTAATTACGGATTTATTCAAATTTTGTAATTGCATTGTCCAACTTCATAAATAACTGTATGTTATATTTCCTGTCATGCCTCGTGGTGTTTGACCGAGTCGCGACATATTTGTCTACATTATAACCGAATATGTATTCAAGTGTAGTTCATAGTACAACTTCTACCAACCACCATAAATAATATTATTATAACATAAATATGATCCTTACTGCATTGTAATAAGGTGTATAATAGACGTAAAATAAATTTTGTAAGAGGTTTGAAATGGTCTCACGTCCCTACTAGTGGCGTCGCGTGGTGGCGAATCGTATGTACTTCGTGCTGCCGCCTTGTGCCCTTGTTACCACAACACAACATTACCCGTGAATTATGAGTTTATTTTGAGCATAACACTGAATCATATTATGTGCGAAGAAAACATGAATTTGCTCGTCTAAAATACGAAACAAATGGATTAATAGGATCGCAATAGATTTATATAAAGTTCAGTACACGCGAACCTTTTCTCAAAAGGGACAATGCGTTATTATACTACGGTTTTCCTGGAAATTTAGTAGCGACAATTACTTTCATGAACTGTTATGTTTTGTAAACAAAAAGTTCACTGTGTGTGATAAGCACATTTGTTTGTTATGTTTCTGGGTCAAATAAAAATATCTATATAAGCAATAATGTCTGGTTACAACAGAATAGGCTCTGTCTCATTTGGGATCAGTGCGTGCGTGAGGTATTTATATTATTATCATATAAACAAAAAGTCCCTCCAGCCCTCGTATAGATATAGATAACGGAAATAAATAAGTCAAAAAACGGATAATATTAAATAAATAAGTTCTATAGTTGATTGGTGTAAGTATGTTACTGTAAGTGTACTTCTGTAATAATGAAGTTTATAGCGGCTGTTTTCTGTCAATCTCCTCAGACGTAAGACTACAGTCACAACAGGGATGCGTCGGGCAGCTTTTGGCAGTTGGAGCTTGCGCATCTGATTGTCAACCTTAGACATATAGCTTGTTAGTATATTTAATACGGCAGAGTTTGTAAAAATAATGAAGACTGGTCACACTTCTCGGTTCCTTAAAAATCTTCGAGGTATCTGAAGGCATTCCGTAAAACATTATTGAAAATCTATGAAAAAGGGAACGGTTCTCAACTCAACAGATAAAATTCGTTACTACCTTAATAATCTGATAAGTAATGTGTGATGTAACAATGGTTACAAAACGTGTTCTTTAACATAAAATAATGCGAACAAAACTGATGATACAAAAGTAATTAGAATAATATTAAATTATTAATATTATAAATTGTTCAATAATATATATGTATCTCGACACCCCTAAAGTATTAGTTTAATGACAAAGAAGTCATCGATCAATTATACAGACACGAAATGCGTCTAGACTATATTTCGACCGCAACACAATAAGCTTTGATAAATTAGACCTTAAAGACTTACTTAGATGTCATAAATAGTGTATAATTGAGCAGTAAATCAGTAGCAGATTATACTGTGTTCGCCAAAAGTAATAATAGTTATAAGAGAATGCAAAATATTAATAACAATTCATGTGAGATCGACTTTATTCGAAGCGACAGGCATTAAATGAGTCGTCGCTCCAAGTTGGGATGTTGCGATTATCAGAGAGAATTATCTTCCCAACAATAAGAGACAACCCGTTAAATGCGCACTGGGCTCTAACATCTTAATATACGAAGGGCCGTGTCGACCCAGCATGACGCAAACCCAACACATTGTAATTATTTCTCATCGGAGTGACACCTTACGTGGAAGTCTTAGACGCACTCGGTCAAATTAAAAACGTAATAAATTTTAAAGTCGAAATTAAGCAATCAATATAATCCTTCATCTAAACGAAACCGGATTTTTTTGTCTTTGACGTTTTATTTTGAGGTTACATACATCTTATATGTATATACCTAAATATCAACCACACTTCGCAGTCATAGCTGTGCGTTGCATATAAGCGTAAATTATATTATAGGGGTAATTAACATATAAATAAAAAGCCACACAATCACCCAGTTGTAGAAAAGATAACCAAAGGAATCACCTGCCTGTCAGAAAAATGAACTGAGAACTATTTGGGTTAACAGAAATCCCTACAGCTAGATGCCGGTGGTAATCAATAAATCCATACTGTAGCAGTATTAGAGGTTTTAATTCTTAGAGGTTTATGTGGTAGTTATACTTAGATAGTAACCAATAATCTTTATCGAGTCTGTAGAAACGTTTGAAAATTTTTGACGCACGAACTGGTCTCTAACTTATATCTCCCCACTAACCCACTTTGGAGCAGCGTGGTGGATCGCTATTTCAAAGCATTGTAGGATGCGATTAGTACCCAGCAGCGTGATATAAAAAGGTTGTACCCAAAAAAATGAACGAATAAATACAAAAATGTATATACAAGACAAGGTAGCCCCAAACTTATTATGCCTACCACCAACACTGGTTAACGAAGATACCTTACACTATATTGACATAAAGTGCACATTTATAAAGTTGAAATTAAAAAGACAATATCGATATCAATTATGTGTAAAGATTCTGTTGCGTGCTCTTGTAACGGTTCGACAGTCTGTCGAGTTGGCGTGTGACAGGGGTCTTCTATAAACTTTAACGTAATCCAACCGGGCGGCGACGTCACGTCGATGCGCGTAGAAAGTCAACCTTTACGATGGTCGAGTGAACAAAACAAAACAAGTTAGACATGTCAATGCCCACGCCTTTGGTACGGTAACCCGATATAAGCAGACGGATACATTTAACACAACCGAGAGGTTCGCAAGCGGTTGGGGCTCGCGTGAGAGCAGGGCATTAAGCGCAGCGATGAGCGATGCGCTAACCGAAGGACGCAGCCGATAGTTCAGCGCACGTAACTTATTCTGCGACTATTATCTGGCTGGCGACTACTAGATGTCACGCATTCCGCCTCGTACACTTTTCCTATATAACAAACAATTTTATAGACGTAATAATTTTCTGCCAAGTTACTCGATTTGAATGACAAAAGTTACGACTGATATCAACCGGTTGATAGATCTCAAAATATCAAAGCTTCCATAAAAGCCTCACTATGCACGCAACCTTAACGTCCCATCCGCTCGCCCGTGTCATGAAAGAAGATACTTTAATATCCGATTCATTGTTCTGTTACAAATTTGTCAGTGATCTTTACATTAAACTTTTTCTCTTTCAAAACTTGAGACGGGTTCATAATCCCCTGGTGCGGCCGGCACTTGTAAGTAAATCTTCGTCACATAAAATGAGGACCACACGTATATAAATATTTGTTACCTTTTAAATATCATAGATAAACGAGTTTTAAGAGCGTAAAATTGTACATCGATTTCTATATCACAGTACACTCCCAATGGGTGGTTTCCTATTTCCTACATATTTTGTATGATATTCTAAACTCAGTGTTGTTTATGTTCTAAGAATACTCTTAAGACTCTGGTTTCGTAGTAGGTGTCACCAATGTTGATGTTCGTAGAATAAATTAAAGTTGTTTTTATATTTTATCGATATCATGAGGATTGCTTTTTCGTTATATTATGTAATGTTTATCGAATGCACTAATAATAAGTGTTAAAAAATATTTCACATTTTTTGTCATACGATAGTAACAGTAATATAGAACAGT
Organism: Agara michaeli; assembly: GCA_018245675.1. Classification (NCBI taxonomy): domain Eukaryota; kingdom Metazoa; phylum Arthropoda; class Insecta; order Lepidoptera; family Hesperiidae; genus Agara; species Agara michaeli. Next base: position 534 of record DWDX01003291.1, on the reverse strand, counting down.
CCCTTCAAAATCAAATTTGTAACGATACGTCTATACAAATTACATTAGGCATGTCCGAACCAAATAAAAGAAAATACCTTTCCGTTCCGTTGACAAATGTTTTTTTTTCTGGACGACCCTTCTGCTTTATTGCCTTTGTTTGAGGTTTAAACAATAAAAAACGATACAATGCATGAACAAAGTAAACTACAGTAGAATAAAGTAATGTCTGTTGGGCACAAACTCAACATTTACATAGAAACTTTAAAAAATCACCTACTTTTGTACTGCTACGTGCTCGTTTAAACCGTAATAAGCGAAGTAACAATTCTGCTTATTCTTTGATAAACGTTTATCAGCCCATGAGGGTCAGTAACTAAAGGTTAAATAGTTAATATGACCCATGTAGGTACATAGCTGAAATGCTAAAGCTGAAGAAAAATTTTTTTTTCATACAATTCATCTTGTTTATTTGTAAATACGTAACATGACGCCTGTAATCCCCTAAGGGGTAGGCAGAGGAGTGTAGTACACCCCCACAATTCACCAGTTACG
>DWDX01003290.1:0-13382 GCA_018245675.1 Agara michaeli | reverse complement strand
CAACCCGGGATTTGAACCCAGGACCTCCCGATCGGCAGTCGCGCTAGCAACCGCCCGACCAACGAGGCAGTCATAGTGTATTACGGTATACCTATAATGTTATATACCTCCCAATTTGGCCTGGACTGGATACTGACCATACTCAATAATCATTACGAATATCATCTAATACGATCAAACTAAAGAACATTTCTGATGGGAAAGAACAGCAATAGACGTAAAGCCAATAAAAGTAAAGTATCAGTAAGTACCGTCACGAAGAACTAGCCTTGCTATTATGTTGATGCTACCCGTAGTCGAGATGAGGTAGCAATAAAATAATAACAAGATAATATAAATTAATTACAATCTATTGAAAATGTTATCTCAAAGATACTTAAACAAAGTTACCGTTGAAGCACCGGTGCCTTGTAATCCATCAAACTAAGCTAATTGCTGATTCGCCGTCGAAGGGAGGCGGAGACGCTAACCGGATCATAATATCGCAATCGATACCTACCCCATGCCTATCAGTCTAGATTCTATGAGAGGAAATACAAGGGAGGGAATAACGGACGGCTGCGAAACTGGTTCTCGCTATGTTTCTGTTGAAATACTTTACTGTCGTACCTAAAGCTACGATACAAAAGGTGAAATTAATGCCGGCTAACGCTTTCTACGAGTGAAAGCAGGGCGATGGTAAGAACAAGTTTTCAAACAGGAAGGCATGTAGTCGATTACAAATAGTGTAACCTAAGGAAACTTGGCATCGAATTTGATAAACGTCGAGTCATCGTTGATTGTCAGCCATTAAAATGTTCTGTGTAACACATTTATGAATTTTATTTAAAAAAAATAAAGGATGGGGACTGTCTCATCATGCCTTGCTACGTACGGACTAATAATATATCCAACGCGTGGGCTCCACCCCGAATATCAGCCCGTGTGCTTACAGTGAAAGTTAGACTGAGAACTTAACGTAGTTACTTCGGACTATACCGGATCTGTGATCGAGTTATCGTGGGTCCCGGAAACTGAGACAAACGAACCGAGCACGCATGTCGAGTGACTGTTAAATGAGTCTTGATCACTTGTTCATATAAGTACTTATGCAGGGTAATCATAGGGTTAAAACGAGTCTTCTTCAGAGGTGAAAATACCCTCACAGTAACAGTTAAGCCAAAGTATTGTAACGACACTTTTGGGCACAAGCGACATATTTAATCATAATAACGATATAATACTTTTTATAGATATTTATATTATACAGATAAAGAGGAAACAGACGTGCTCATCACACAAAAGTTTGCCCTGGGTGGGAATCGAACCCACGACCTCTAGTTTTGCATCTATAACTATCTACTTGTCTTATGTAATCTCAGTGAACGTTAATTATTAGGCAATCGAACGCAAGCTTCACGCACACGGCGCGACCAGAGTTATGTTACGGCCGTCGCTGTGCAAATGAGCGCTATTGGCAAGCGCTCGCTCATTAGTGCTAATAATGACCAACACGTGCGCTTGCTCGCGAGTTATCACCGTACGTTATACATATAAAGGCTTAACTAATCACTGATTATAATCATTACTTACAATTAAGCTAACTCATTACTCACAATTATTTTTAACTTTCGCGATGGTCATATTTGTCGCAATCTAAAAGTATGAGTCGTTTAAAAACTAAACAACATTTGTGCAAATATGCACAGTTATTTCAGACTTTACAGGTTGGCCGATGAAGTTATATTCCGGTTTTCAGATGTGCAAATTTTGTTTTGCATTGTGCGAGAAATGAGCAATATTGGCAAACACGCTCAATGTAGGCGTTCAGTTATTCGTGTGTTAGTTAAGAGCTTCAAAGTGTATCGGAGCGAAGAATAATAAATTGGTGACTTTCTGATGTTCCGGTTAATATAGATTTGTCCGGAATGGTAATATACGAAGTGAGTAATTTACGGCCTGGGGCGTATTACTTACTATGTAAATGAGAGCATTCGGTGATTAGGGATATTGATCTTCTGTCACTCGGAAAGCACAAAGTGTGCTCGTCAAACTAAAGCTTCTTACAAAAGAACTAGAAAAAAGATATGCAAAACTTCATTTAAAACAAGTAGCTTGCAAGGTGTCTTTAATAGTGTTTCTAATAGAACAGATAGTAAATGTAGCAAAAGATAAATTTATTATAAGTATATCATCATAGCTAATATTGTCCAGATTATAAATTCCTTTGTTCTATTCTCGTCGTAATTTGTATTGTAAACTGATAATACTCACCATAATACAAAGCAACATTCCATTTGAGATCATAACAATTCAAGATGGCTGCCGCGATCAAAAACGTAAAAGAATATAGTGGAGAGCAAAACAACGAATGCACTTCCTACCGCAATACGATCTCGTAGCGAACGAAGATAATGATGTTTTGAATGGCACTCAACTCATTACGTGCCGATATCTTTCCTCAGGAAACCTTCTCCATCGACGAGACCTTCGCGACCTATGTCGTGCTCCCAGCGCAACTAAATTTCGACCTTAACTTCCTAGTACTTAGAATGCAATACGCGTTGAAGACGTCACCACAACGATGCTAAATACTTAATGAGCGAACGCCGAGCTTCTTATGAGAGAACGTCTGAACTCCAGTCTTTACTAGACTGTGCGACTTAGAGCGGAGCATTAGAGTCGGTAATCCCATGCCCGGTATTACATTCTCGAGTACTACTAATACAGTGTGGTGGAGGGATTGTACAAGCGTAATTAGTCATTAGCGACAGTGTAGTGGGCAGGAAGAGGCTGCGATTGATCGGACGTAGAAAGTGGTTTGCGGCTGATTGGTTTATTACATCTAGAATGTATGTCTGTTTGTGATTGACTACAATGGGCCCAGTAAACGTCGTAACAAATTACGATATTTAATAAACAATAGTTTCTTCACTTAGGTGCTTAACTCCGATTTTAATAAGGCACTTATAGTACACGGATACTTTGTATGTCGAAAAATCTGACGTTCTTTACTCATAGAAGGTAAATTAACGTCACAGGAAGCGAAGGAAGCAACAAGGACAAGGTATTTCATGATATCCAGGGTCCTTCATAAGCCACCTGTATTAAAATTTTATTACACTTACATCAAACAGAGTCACCATTAAGAATATTAGCAGAATAAAAACACTCGAGACCTTAACTAACGTTAATTACTCCGTCAAATTCCTAATTTATGTGTATCGGCGACATAATCGGCGCGTTATTACCAGTAAAAACTTATTTTATGTCCTTCAGAAAACAGACATTTCTTACTAAAATGTAAGTACCTATCCTATGAGTGATAAATTAGAACATTTTTATTAATGACATTACGTGTCTCCATGTAGATTGATAAAGTTTCCAAATGACAAATTAAAATTGAAAATTGCCTTAAACATAATTTGATTTTAACAATTTCTGCAATCATCTAAAATCGGCTCTACTCCGAAGATACTGTTCTGCTTTTATTAAATTTGGTTGAGCAATTGACAAGCTACATGAAGTCACACGAATACACTACAAGTATTCTTTATTGTACACCACATTAAATATGTGAGTATAGGTACAATTAGCCACCTTATAAGATAAGCGATCTCGTCGAGGCTACCGAAGAGATAACCAAAGTAAATATAAATAGGTAACAGTTCAGTATGTGCTTACCGCTGTTATTCTGAGTACCAATAGACCGGTCACCTCTGCTGCCGTACCATCGGAGCGCGCCAGGTCAAACATCCAAGTGTCGTAAAGGCACCGGTTAATAACCGTGGCGCTCGTAAAGCCTTCCTACAACTTCTCTTAAGGTGTTTGCATTGTTACGTCGTGGCCGTTAAAGGGAATCAATTTATGGACTACGCCCGTATCACGACGCCGTAATAAAATGGGACAACGATTTGATGTTGAACTTGAAACTATTCCCGATGTAATCGGTAAGACTTTCACAGCAATATTGTAAGGGTTTATACACCATATAAAAAGTGTGACGAGAGGATGTGTATTAAATAAAGACAATTCACTTTATAATAAGTATATGTAACCAGTGCAGTACCTACCTTCAGATCAAAGCCGGCAGCGCACTGGCGACTCCTCGGATGGTGAAACTGTATGTTTAACATTATTATATATAGGTACATTGCGCCAGGTTCCTGACAAGGTAAGCAGCAAGAACTTACTACCAAATACAATATTCTACAGTCACTATTCACATCATACATACACGCCGGTTGCGGATACCGTTAGCTCCCCGCCAGCCAGTATCTGAGCTGTCCTGGTCTCCCTCGCCACCGAAACATGTTTAACATGTTGCCGTAAAACCAGTAAGTAAAAGCTAGACACTTTCCTGCACTTATCCCGGCGGATATTGTCAAAACAACAAGTATCAGTATGCCGCGTCACGTCCGAGGCTTTTTACTAACGCCCCGTCACACTGAGCTACGAACACACACATACAGACATCATTCGTTGACAGGATAAGCCGTATTGATAACTATCGCCCCGTCATTCCGTTTGTCACAGTTTCCGAGCGCGGCGGGGGGCGCCACCTAGTGTGTTTTATTTCGACGTAGTCCGTATTTCCTTCCACCGTCATATGGTAACCACGTATACCAAAGCATTCCCAAGCGAAAGCTAACAACTTTTTGTTTCTATGATGTAATGAGTAAGTGATTTTTGTAATAATTACAACGGTATTATGTAATACAACACGTGGTACAAGCATTATAAAATCCGCGGCTATTAATATAGGCCCATCAGAACACAAATATCATTTACAGAGTTGCTTAACAAATTCGAAATCTTGATATTGCACCATTTAAAGTCAATGTTTATATATTATGCCGTCATTTAAGTGTTAAATGAAACTTTCGGTCAACCCACTGCATCGTACCTTACCGGCGTGTACTAGTGCAGTACGCAACATAGATATTACAACTATTTGTATGTGAACAGTTCACATAAGTAACAGAACTTGAAGTCTCGGGCGGGCCGTTCCGTTTCTTAGTGCTAACTCAATTACTCGCGACAGGTCGGCTCCGCGATAAATGCGTTTCGGTAACTGTGCGGTACGAGGGATGGACTTAAGCGAGTACAATTTAAATAGTATTAAAAAATTACAATATTCACATTCTCTATTAGAATATAATGTTAGCATGATCATACACCTGCAAGTATTATAAAACGTGTATCTATAACAATAAATAAAAGAAATATTTTAACTTACCTTCTCATATTGTATATGTATTACTTATATGGTATTAATCCTGATAATATCGATGTTAGAGAAGATAATATTAATATGTCAGGTTACAATACGTTCGATGATATAATCTAATGTAATGTAACGCAATAAAAGCACGAAACAATTTGTATCAAACGCCAAAGAATATTAATGAAATTGTTTACTCATTACAACAGCAACACATTGCAATAACTCGTTACACTTTACAATAACTTGTTACATATTGCAATAACTTGTTACACATTGCAATAATTTTTCACACTTGTGATAACTATTCGCACAAGGCAGCCCAGTCGCGTTCAAATTGCGGCATGCGAGCACCGGGTATGCGGTTAGCATAACTCATACCCTCGCACCTCGCACTCGCTCTAGTTGCAAACTTTGATATATGACCGTGTTCCATCCACCTGAAACGCCTGATTGTTACAAGTTTGGACGGAAACGGCACGTCTGCGCCTAATTTATGTCTTAAGGGTCAAACATTGTTCTCTACGACGGCGTCGATGGGTTTCAATTACATTTATAGCATGGCGGATAATAATAACTGTGGACAATTTCACACACGGCTACCTGGTTCCAAAGTAGGCAGTTTAGTACGTGTGTTATGGTAACCGGACCGCTGATAAACATACATACGAGTATACTTATACACGCAACGTAACACTCTTATAGATATCTCTATTACACCCAGACACAGAACAAACAAATGTGCTCGTCACACAAATGTTTGTCCCTGTTGGTAGTCGAACCCGAGACCTCCGGTTCTGCAGTTAGCGTCACTAGCCACTCGACCACTAGGCCAGTCGGTTATTTATCAAAATCTAAAGCTAATACGTGATAGATGAATTTGATGACGGTTTCCATGCGGACGTTAATTGAATATGCTTGTGTATGATATGAGATCCCGACCTAGGTTTCTAGTTTTAAAAAATGTTCTTTAGTGGTCTTTGGTTACATGAGAATTTTCAATTTATGAGTTTTATAAAGATTTTCCATTGGAACCTTGTACATACCTTTATGATGCTTTATAAATCACTTAACATAACTACGATTGAAAAATATATATACTAGCAGACCACGCATAAAACTCAACGTTCGTAAAGAACTTAAGCCTCCGTTATACTACCGCTGCAAATTCCAGTTTTATAAGCGATCGTTCGAGCCTCAATATTAAATTAGTACTAATTGAGATGAGAAGTGACGCGGAGGACAGATTAACGGCGCTACACATAATTCATTACCGTAATGGACGGCGTTATGGGCGACAGTAACTTTTTTAACGCGAGTGTGTAACCGCCTTAATGGGCAGAGGACGATTATTGGGCATTTATATCGGTTTCTGTTTTATGAGACGTTGGGATTCTGAGTGATTAGATAACGTCTTTGTGGATTTAGTCTTGAGATTCCTACATAAGCTACACTTAGTGGCACAGAGCTTCTAATAAGAAGAAAAAACATTACAACGCAAGTTTCGATGGCCCAGTAATATGATGAATAGTGATACCATACAGTAAAATAGTATTATTTCACTGTGATCTCAATATCATTGACTGTTGTAATCTGCTCTACAACCATTCATCTCCATAACTGAAAGAAAGTCAGCCATTTTGAATAGTTCTGTTCTATAGTGCTTCGTAAAATTCAAAATATTATTCAGTTGTAGGTTCAGGTAGAATTTGTCAAATATGTCAAATATCAGATATGGTTTAGGATGATGCAATAAGAGGTACTACGTATATAATAATTTGCATTAATTAATTCACACGTAGCGAACCCCGCAAGCGAATCCGAAAAACAATTCGTCAAATGATATTTGCAATAACAAATCGATATAAGAAGCTATATACGAATTTACGGGGCAATTCACGTAGATACGTGTAGATACGTAACAGAGTAACGCGATACCGGAAGAAATGCGAAATAATAATTGTCGATAAAAGTCGCGTCGACGACAATATGCGTCGTAAATATCATAAAGTGCCGCGAGAGCGTGCCTCGGACGCATTAAAGCGTCCATTAGATATTCATATTTGTATGAATGTTATTTATATTTGCATTTGAAGTTATATTTTTCATTATATCTACAGGCTCAGAAGTAGTTGTTCGATTCCAAAATATAATCAGAGATGGCAGATAAACAAAATAAGAATATTGTTATATTTCTCACGCTTTTAAATGTTTGACTTTGCTACTTAAGTATTTGCGGTTAATTTCTTAATGTTTTAATACATTCTCCTTACAATATAGTCGTTCCTAGCGTTTTCATTTGACTCTTGACATTGACTAGCCCGTTGGTCTAGTGGCTAGAGAACCTGACCGCTAACAGCCACGGGTTCCATCTCCAGCTACCATAAGACAGGTATTTAGTTGCCTAATTTCGACGCAGATCGCCGAGTGTGGAATTGTTTCGTAATGTAAAAGTAAAGTCCTGCCGTAACGAACGTTAAGCGATTCAAGATTGCTCTACTCGTATCTCAATCTTGAAAATGTCATCCCGTGTGGATTGGATACAAATAGGATTGAAGAAAAACGCGTCCGTATCGTGCGAGGTATCAGCTGATCCGCCGTACGGCCGTTTAAATCACGGATTCGCATATTTATTTACTCACACGCGACAATTTACATATAAGAACCGATTCAATTCCAGCGCACCGCGTCTCCGCGGATTAAGCCCCTCCCTCGAAGACCATTCTCCGCATAATCCCTATAAATCCACTTTATATTCATCCACCTTAAAGGCTGCAATAAAAGTTGCTAGTGGATATCACTTTGTACGTGGCTCGAGGAATAATCCCCGTTTGTTAATAAGAATATTTTGAGGGGTGCGGGGAACATGTCAAATGAAGGCACCACACTCATCTTGTCGATGTAGCTTAACGATTGCATCGCTACCGTCCTAAGGAACGTCAGTACGGTAGGAGGGGGAGGCGGACTGGACTGCGATGACAAATAGGGGGAGTGCGTGAAAAATTTATTTTTGGTAAATTGGTATTTGGTTGTCTTCGTAGACAACGCGACTTTTCAAATACTAAAAAATATATAATAATATTGCAATAAGGTACTTTCGTCTATTTTTATTTCATTTGTAAATTTAATAAACTATAAAAACAATATTGTAAGTAAAATTGAGCGTATCAAGAAACTATAGCGAATTGGATGCATGCAATGGTTTTGCTAACAAAATTAAAAAAATAAATAAAAACATAATTTCAGTTCGGTCACGCAGCGAAATCCCTATCCCCTCCAAGCCTGCCGTAAGGAACTTCGTTCCAAAAATTGTAAATTTATTGGAGTCCACCGTCAATTCAAATATCACTTCGATAAGCTTCGATGGCGTTCATATTGCATATTCGATATGCAATTTCGTATTCACTTCGAGAACTGCTCATGGTTCAATCTAAGTTGAAACTCATCAATTTAACAACACAAATTCACCAACATTATCAATTATCCAATACCTAGAGTGGTCACATACCATGTACAACTTTCAATGTTACAGTTTAATTTAAATTAAATGATGAGACTTTTTAAATCAATCGACTTACAAATTTATTAATCTGTTTTTATGTTAAAGTTGAAATTAGATAATCAGAGTGATTAGTTCTTTTAAGTTAAAGTTTAAATTATACTGATAGAAATAACCGGAATAGGAGTTACCATAATTTGTAATCCCTTCGTTTCTCTTGTTGGATTTATGATTTTTTACAATATTTTAGTGTCGATGTCTACTCCACAGGTTTGTTGTTCGGATATTCGTGCGAGCGTCGTAATTCGCCGTTTGTATTCATACGCGAAGTCGAATCGCCGCGACACAACGCTCCATCATCTCTATTCCGTTTATTGCGCTCGCCTGCTAAAAGGTAGCTTTTAACTTCTAAAATTATCCCACGAAGGTATTTTTTAAGGTCCGAGTTTTGAGTCTCTGTTATGGTCATCGCTGGGCTTTCACGTTTTCTTTAAATATATATTGGTGGCAACCCTACTTTCGGAGCGAGGTTCCCCTGCATATTTGGGCCTAGAGCATACTCCATGCAGCTCCATTCTAGATTAACGAAGGCTTTGTCACTTACAGCTTAAAGTATTGATTTCAGTAAAATATTGTACTTGTACCCGGAGCTTTCAAGGCGGCGTAGAGTTGGGACATATAAGTGTAATTCTGTATAGTTCTGGATTACAGATACAGTTATGGAAGCCTGTGTGCGTGCGTATGTGTGTACACGTGAAACGGTAAGCTTCAAGAATAAGATTGAATCAAATATTTTGTCACATGTCCTGATTTGTCCTTTAAAGCATCATCAACGGTCTGGTCACGTTTGAGAAATAACCTCAGATACCTTTTCGAAAATACTTCGTTCTTGTGACCGGTAGCAGTTCAAAGACAAATGTATCGCTTCTCACTTCGTACGTATTTTTTGCAATCACCAACCTAAGCTACGGCGAAACTTCATAGGCTTCAAATAGGAAAACAACTGAATAATAGAGATTTGCCTTAACTGGAGCCAGCTAGGCTAGTTACAAAATAAATAAAGAATCATTTTAAAAACAATTTAAATTTTTACTTCGACCCTCTTATTCTTTCACTGTTGGACACGTGTGCCCTCTGATAATGAAAAGGTCATAGTCTACCACCCTGAGCAAGGTAGGCATAATTCACGTACCTGAGAAAACATCATACGTATCTAGCATACTTTAAGATGTGCAAATTTCTTCGCGATGCTTTTGTTCACAGTGCCAGGATTTCAAATCCAAATTCAAATTATTTTATTCATTATAAGGTACATACATAGACTTAATGAGTGTCATGTTTTAGTCATCGTACTTACTTGAACCAGTAACACCAGATTGAGAGATTAAAATTTTAACCATTAGCCTCCTACTGCTATAAAAATAATATGATGACTTTTTTAAATAAACCCTCTGCGACGGGTCATTATCGAGATTTCTATAGCACCAAAATATGTTCTTGTAACAGAAACAAACAGCTCAATATCGCTACAAAATCGTCTATGGTCTATGGTCAAACAAGCTCCCAAACGCCATCTTCGTATATAGCAATCAGGTTGCCGTCCATCTATTTACATAAATAATAAAAAAACGTATTGCTGTAGGGATGCACTGTTATCGGACGTTCCCACTATTAACTTATGAAAATAAGCTACAATAACACTTTGTTTATTTTTCGTTATGCCTTGCCAGGGAAATTCGCTATGGACGAAGGATTTGGTCAGCGGCTCTCAAGCCAGCCGATGTGTGTTTTTTCTTCTCCCTTTTTAGATTTTTTATTAATCATCTACGGCATATTATTTGCAAATACAAATCTGCAATTTTTTCAATTTAAACAACTTTATAGTTCAACATACATATGCACTGATTTCTGTTAGAAAGACATTGAAGGTTATGTTCACCTCTAATTTACAAAGTATTTTTAGTTGAAAACAATGACATAAAGTTCACAGTGCCGTCATCACGACATGCTACGTGTATATGTTACGCATATATCTCCGTCTACGCTCGATTTTTTTTTTACTTTTTCTCGGATTTTGGCAGTTTTCGGATTTAAAGTTAGCCCGCTTTCAGCGCGACAGAAACGACAGGGTTCCACTTTTAAAACCTTTCAGCTTTACAGATTCGTTCGTTTTTCTTAAAGGTAACAAATCGGTTTATTGAGGGAATTCAAAACGTTCCATAATCGTAAGCTCTAGAGATCCTACAGGATTCATTGAACCTGTACTGATAAATTGTTTTCAGATTTCAAAACAATACGAGTGTTACATATTAATATCTTAAAACCTGGTGATCTAAGTTACGTATCGATAGTCCAGCAGGATTAGTAGGAAATATTGAGCAGAACTTTGGTGTGCTCATAATACTATATTTAACCGAATTAATCATTATTTCGAACCTTTTTATTGTGCCTTTGTTGGACACGGGTCTCTTTTCATATTGAGAAGGTTTTAGACCATAGATTCGATTGATCATTACAAAAGCCAGTTATTTCTATATCTTTTATATGGATACAGAAAAGTTTAAGAACCAACGGATTACTTTTAGCAAAGAAATATGTCGTCTTGAATTTGTTTTGAATGCTCCGCGGTTGCTGGACTCCTCGGACCATGTTGACAATATAAACAAGATGAAACGGTATTACTGAAAAATGACGGGCAATACAATTTATGGTGTAATATACATATATGTACATATATATTGTTGGACGTTCCATCCGTTTTATGACAAACAAAGAAGGGTTGAGGGGTATGTAGGGGGGGACAAGATAAAGTGAAAATTACTTTGTTTAACTAGGTGCTTCAGATTTAATACGGTTGCACTTCAAAATACAATATGTATATGTACCTATATATAACTTTTGGGTGATTTATTTGAAATAGTGACATCGCTAACAACATCACATGAATTGCAGCTGGTTGTCATTGTATTACGGTTTTCAGGTTGTCGTAGGCAAACACACCGAGTCACAACACGATAGATTAATTTCTTGTTGCAGTGGTTTGCAGCGCGATAACAGATTGCAGTGCAGTAAGTAGGTATCTTTGAAAATTTCAGTATTGACAACGTTTCTGGAGCTTCTACCGCGTCAACGATTTTTATGATTCGAAATTTGATTGGCTATTTATTATTATCACTTACATTGACAATTATTATGTAACAATATGTGATGTGATATATTACTGTGCTAAGGCCCTTTTTGTAGGGAATCTAAACAATTACTCACCTTGTTAAACGCTAAAATTGTACAATAATATTATTGTGAACAAATCGTAAAGTAAGTAAGTAAAGTAAAACTCCTTTGGTTTTGAAAATAAATTGAAGACAACTTTGTTTGTTTCCTCCAAAATATTGAAATTAGTAAAATACAGTTTAGTTTATGAAATGACAAAATCAAGTTTGAAAGCCAAAAAATGTCTAAAGTCAAGGAGAGCATTAAAAAGATATTTAAATCTTAATAACTTTGCGACCGAATCTCAAGACTACAATAGGTCCTTCTAAACCTATGAACTATGAAGGTACCATAAACAGTGCTCCCTGTCACATAAATACTGATATATTCCCAGCGGGTATGAATTACAAGCAATCGAACATAACCGACGACTGCACCCTTACAAATAAACATAACATTCGAAGGAAACACTCAAAAATGCCCTCGACAAGAGCCCCGTGAAATCTCGACCCACCTCATAAAACACGTGAAACAATATCTTGAATGTACCATACCGCACAACTTAACACGCACAGCCGATAACATCCTAATTCTTTAGAAAATACAAGTCAAAGTCGAGTAATACCGATGCAGGAATAACGTGGCAAAGATTCGGCTTTTCCTGAACCATAAAAGTATATTGTGCGTTTGTAAACGAAGGCGGCTGTTTGTCACCATTTGCATATATATGCCTGAGTTTATAAGAAATCCATAGCATCCGAGGGAAATAACGTAGCGATAAGCCATCCTTCTTAATACCAGGTAAAGCCCGTAATCATTGAAAAGGTTTAAGGACCTTAGTTTGTTAAATAAAATCTTCTGACTGTCTACGCTTCACATTTATATGATGCATTTAATCCGCAGCGGATATTAAATTATCCATACGGAATACTATGTAGATACTGAACTATTTTAAATGTAATGGTAAGAAATTAAGTGCATCTACGAACTTTTAAGTCTCTGAAAATTTATAATTTCGTTAAATCAATATTGCTAGAATGTAAAATGCTGTCAAACTGAACTTGTGTAACTCAACCTCACAGACATTGATCTCGGTTTGAAACGTTGAATGTAATTTGCATCGTCAATTTTATTCCGTACTTTAAAAAATATAATTTGTTCGAATCGAATGAACAATGCGAATATGTTAATTGCTCTCACAATTTAAGCGAATAGAAAAATATCGAGATTGAAAGAATCCTTTTAGCGAAACCTTCAACTGGATTTATACAAGGATAGGAATAGAATAAAATAAAACCAAGGAGGATATTATAGGACTGGCAGCGACGACTAGGTAAACGTGTGATTCTTAAGAATATTGATATTATTTATTACATTATTAATAGCGATAATATATATCGTTGTGGTATATATGTGCATATATCGTATATCGTTGTGGTATATATGTGCATATATCGTATATCGTTGTGG
>DWDX01003289.1:0-13382 GCA_018245675.1 Agara michaeli | reverse complement strand
CAGTACCCAACCCGGGATTTGAACCCAGGACCTCCCGATCGGCAGTCGCGCTAGCAACCGCCCGACCAACGAGGCAACAGATACCTAAATTGTTCCTTAATCTTTCTTTTCTATTTTTCTTTCTATCTATCTTTCTTTTTACTAAGTAATAACTCTAAATAAAATATTTGTATTGCTCAGTCATGAAAGTGTATCAGAATACTGACGGCATTTTTTTCGTATATAATATGTTTAACAATTTTTATTTAACTGTGTTCGGTAAGTCGTAGCTAATAAATATTGTTTCTTATCAAAATTGATATGGAATATTATTATAATGGAACATCTCTGTAGTGTATGGTTCAGGTAGCAGTCGGGTATATAAAAGATTGCAGCCATATCGATTTCTTAATGATAATCGACATACACGTTCATTACTCAAAAATTCATTTTGAAATGTTTTGCAAATGTCAACTTTACAAATACTCACTTGTAATATTTTTCCTTTAATTTTTAATTATTGGTTAAAAGGCAAAATGTCTGTTAAGCCCGCCAAGTGTGAATTCGCAGATATTTTACACGCCTGCCGCCCGTCCACGGGGCATTACCTGCAGCGAATTTTCGCGCGTTGCGAACGGTGAACCGTTTAGCGACAAAAATATTATTATGTATAGAAATGTTCTAATTATGCCACGAGTACCGGAGACTGCTTGTTTTAATCCCTAGATCATTTGCGATAATTTAGAGAACTTTAGGGAAAACTTTAACGCGAGTAAGTTACTTAACCGAATATTTCCTCCATTGCCCTTTAAGAAACGTCTGAAAATTGTAATAGCTCCATTTTCACTTCGTGAAATCGAACTGAATTCGCCTGGCTCCTCACCCTTGCTTGATAATAGTATGAAAGTTTTCGGGACCTTAACAGCAGGTTATAAGGTGGAAGGAATCTTTGAAAAAATCCATATAATAAGGCTACATTTTACGTAAGTCAATTAAATTAATTCGTAGATATTGATTATTTCTAAGGTGTTCTAAAGTTTAAGATAGCAATAGATAGCGATGGATCTGGCAATATCTTTTCCTGGCAATAAAATAAATCCTTGAAATGGTCGTTTTTGCAGGCGACCAGTAAGTTATTCCGCGAAGTAAAAGAATGCGGTCATTAAACGCTTCGTGAATTTAATTATACCTAAAATCATTTCAGAAATTACAATGGGTTCAAAGTATAATATATTCAACAAATACAGGTACAATTAGGTACATTATAATATACTTATGAAACGCAAGGCTAAATTAAGATTTTTTTTATATAAAGAGCACTGATACTCTAGTGACTTTCAGTCTTGGACTTTAGGTGACTGTTTTTTGAATTCTAGGCGCTTGACCAGTTCGTTTGTTATAGTCTTACAATGTAGGTACACGTAGGATCTTATTGTTAACTAACTTTTGTCTAGCGCATATATTATTATATATATAAGCCTTCCTCTCGAATTACTCTATCCATTAAAAAAAACCGATATGAAAATGTTATAAAGTATTTGTATAATACGTTTCTATATTGCTCATTATAACTAAAAAAAGATTCGGTGCTGTACCCGAGAATTTGATTATCTTTTACATAAGTTTAGAGAGTAATAAGTATTTGTCTCTGAAAACAGGTGAACGCGCAGAATTTATTAAAATTTGATTTAGACATTCATCACGAAGCACGTAAGGTTTAGGGACATACTTGGCAGTCGGTGCTTTCTGCCTACCCCGTTATCGACCCGACGTGATGGTATACATGAATTAGACATCACGCCTGATGGTAAGCGATAATATGACCTACGATGTAGAATGTTCGCCTGGCAGATGCCTATTTGCTACACATTTAAAAAACCCTAGTATGTTAGCATAATTACCTACACAATTGAAGTCTTAATTCAATGTCTATATATTCATGCTTTCAGTAGTTTCCAAGTATGTATTTAATATTACGTGTCTAGATAGTTCAAAATAGTTACAACTTGGGTTCTAGAAGCCAGTAAAAGTAGCGCAGTTATGTAAAATATTCAGAAACTTTTGCATATCCATATTTTACGAACACAAACACTCATGCACTCCTATATATACTTCTGGTATATGCTGCGTGCAGGAATTATTTTCTCGCCTGGTTGCAATTTATTTTATGTTAGTTTAAAAAAACTTGAAACTGTTTTCAACCAAATCTATGAGAATTGTATGTCTCGAGCTAAATCTTATAATCTCGTATATTTCTGGTTAGATAAAGGTTCTTTGAGTAATATTGATGAAATATCTAATGTTTCCCCTCTGTGTGTATCCTATTTTATAGCTTTGTATATGTCGTGTGGAATAAAGAGTTATTGTTGTTGGTTCCCAAGTGAAGTGTACTTATATACAATATAACTAATACCTACAGTAAGAAATAAACAAATTCGCGCTTGTGAGGTACATACGTCTGTCGTTGTTAGATCATCCAAACACTTTAATGAATAATTTATTTAACAAAAAGGAACACGGTAGAGAATTTGTGAAAAGACCGTCATCATATCTGTCATATATCGTGTCGTTTGGAATTATTATCAAATTAATTAAAATGTCAGCGCACAAAAGGCCAATCAGACGTGCCGGCCGGTGGTGGAAACGCAGTATCGAATGAAACATCTCAGCAGACGGCGGCGGCGCCTTTCATGTGCCTCCCTTCGCTTTGATCGCGCCGCGCCGACAATCCGCCCGACTACTTATCGGTTCAGATTTATTGTGATTCGGAGGCTGCGGTAGCGGGGAATCGCACTACTCTACGCTACTTGCCCATTCGTACTTCGCTTACGATACGATGCTTATTCATGCACGGACTGTCACACACGAAAGTGCTTCCAATCCCTTTGCAAATTAGATGTGTGACTCCTTTGATCTTGTTGCCAATTTAGTTATATTATTAACTACTAAGCCAATGTTATTCTCGCCTTTGATCAGGTATTCATGTTTCGTGGAATTAATTGTATCACAGAGATAAACGAGATGTATTGTGTCTAGGACACAATGCAGATTCTAATATAGGTTTACGTAGAATGAAAACATTAAATAATAATAATTATAGTAAACAATACATTTTGTAAGTTATTACAAGAATTAAAAAAGAAAGTCCGCACCCATTTTGAATAACGAATAAAGGCTTTAGAGAAAAATGGAATCTTCACCGGAAAGCGAAAGCGACTGAGTAGGCTAGAGGAGTTTAAGTAATATTTATTTATTTCTCCCAAACGGTCTCTACAATTTGTATAACCGAGGACCGTAGATTTTTAATGAAATGGTTTACGACGTACATTTATCTAGGTCAGGAAGTTTTATGGTGCTCTAAAAGTAGCGAAATTACATTTTTCTTACAGGACAACGCTCATAAAAAAATGTTTACGTGTATAATACGGACTATTATAATACTTCGTTAATGCTGAAAAGTCGTAATTTTTTACGTTTCTTGCCCAACAAATTCACAAAAATGAACGTATGAAGCAGTAACGATACAAATACATTTGTTATAGCAGATTACGGCTTATCGAACTCATTGAAAAGGCGAATGTAGGTAAGATTGTCGTAATTAAGGAAAGAATTTTGTGCCCAACAAAATGAACAGTAATTAAATTTGAAAGAAATGAAAACAGTTTTATTAAAAATATTCAAAAGACTTATGGAGTACCTACGTACCCTAAATCAAAAGTTAAACAAAATCTAGTAAATATTCTTATCAAATGCAAATTTTTAAAACTTCGCAGTCTTATTATTACCAATTATAAAATTGTCCCTCTCTTGTTGATTATACGTCCAACCGTGATCGAGAATGACCACTACGTTTTTTGCGTCCATCAGTGCGGACCCCGGTAGCCGAGAGCTTCTGTAAAAAGACCACTATTATTTCTTGCTTCGACGTGACTAGCGACTTATTACTTGTTATCATTGTTCCAGTGTTACTAGTCTTTTTATTGCACACTGTCATCTCAATTCTAATTATTTTACATGGATATGACCCATTAACACGAAATCCAAATTTTTGTACAAAATTTCGAATACGAAGTGTACACAAATCATTGAAGCGTAACCCTCCATAAAATATTCTGTTTATGGCCCATAATAATTTAATAAGGAACGATTAAAATAAGTCAGAGAAAGCTTTTTGTTGAACTTGTTGTTATGAAAATGAGCTCTATAATAGTCTCTTATAATAAACCGCCCTTAAAAAGGTCGTCCGGCTAAGTCATAATGGGATTGAATAATAAGCCATAAAGATTTTGAATGATCTAAAGAGTTTTTTCCACGACCCTCACGAGCGGTAGTCGCGCTCTTCTATAGATGCCCTGATTTATTATATGGTTAGCTAGATGCCGTATCGAGAGTCGATAAAATAAGTTTAATGAGACCGGGTCGTATATCAGAGTCGGCATCATAAAGGTGGGTACCAACTGTCAAAGGGCTCATTGTGGCGGCATGGCTTTATGATGGCATTTTTACAGGCAGGTACAGGCTTTGAACGCTAGCCGTGCCGCCTGCCAATTATATTCTACTTAACTCAGTGTCCACGTCCTGAAACCACACGAGCGGACACATCTTGAGCTTTTAATTTGCTTGTCCTTTCGAACAACCTTATATTATCATGATATTTAATCGCATCATATAATTTGAATATTAACCGTGAGATTGTAGGATATATCTTATACATATGTACGTGTATAAGTATGTTAAAAACCATTATCTTGTTAGAAGTGTGATAGTTGAATGTCTTTGACTTATTTAAAATTTAATCCTTTTCCAATATCGTGTAGACATTAATAGGTATTTTGATTAGTTCTCGGTTCTTCGCTGTTCTTATTAATGGCTTTTCTAATAATACTAAGCCCCATATTTCAAGTTTCCACGAAGATATTATCATTCAGAGACGGATCTCTATACTAGGTCGGCTCTAGGAAGTTTGTAGGTTGGTATGTTTTAAATGTTTAATTGAATCCCTTTCTTATATATTTTAGATTATCTTATCTATAACTATATTATTTCTCCTTGAAATACAATACGTAATGTCTTTAAATAGTCAACGGCCGTTGATCTTTGTTATTTTCAGAGATATTTTAATTGTGAATAGCTTTGTTTCACACCTGTTCGCCAAAAAGAGTTATAAAATTAAATAATGCGAAAAATATGTTTGAAAGAAGCACATGTGTACATAGCGCGGCTAATTCGAGGGCGAGGAGGCGGCACGGGTCCTGAGGGCGTTCGTTTCATTCGGTCTTGGCAGTCCCGGTACGGTAACAGGTGGGGGGTGGCCGAGGGCGAGGGTAGGGGGCAGCCAGCGCGGCGCCCGCGCAACTCGCGTGGCCCTCTCGCCTGAGTCACGCGCGCTCCGTAATGCTTGCATAATAATAATGACGGATGCCGATCGCGCGGCGGCTCCTTTGATCTGCGGCGCGTTTGATCTCGCCGCCGGAGCCGGTCCCGCTCGCTGCCCCTGCCGCACAAACGAGCCGCCCGCCTCTTACCTTTATTCGGTCCGACGCCGCTCTGCGAGGCGGCCCTTCGCCCTCGCTCTAAATAGAGGCTTTATTTTGTAAACAGGGAGTGCTACCGTGTACGCGTTCGCTTGTCGGAAGGCGGTCATCGTTGTTGGCAGTTACAGTGGTGCCCCTGCGCCGGTCAGTATGGGGTGTGTTTGCCGTGCCCGCTCGCCGCCGCGCTCGCCGTCATGAGTGCCAGCCGCCGTGCCCGACGTTGTCGCACCTACTGCCTCACCTGGACCCTTTGTGTACGCATTGCTCAATTATTTTGTGATAAGGATCCTCCTCCCCGCGAGTTGCCCATTTTCGCAAACGTGGGTGGCTGTTTGTTTGCGTTATTCTTAGCCGAGTCGGTGTTTTGTTTTGACAACGGTGAAGTGCGTGTTTTGTTTTGACGTTATAAATAAATTCGTCCCATATGAAAAAAAACATTATTGATTTTAAAAATCAAATGTTACGTTGGGAAACTTTTAATATAGCGGCTTCTGTGTTGTTTCAATCTACATATACATATGTAACGTACCTAAATTTAAAAAAATATCATTACGAGCTATATTTAACATAGTGTGATTGTGGTGCTAATGAGTATCATGATAATTCTTGTTGTTTCGCTCACGTGTAGGGTGGTTACAAACCTGTAAAAAGTGTTTGTGGTTGCTCATGTTATAAAATTGCAATTTCAGTATGTAGGCAAAACACACTTTTAAATTGATTTCAATGGCTAATTTATGCTGGGTGTCCTTAAACAGCCTAATACAACACGATTGTTTTCATTCTATTTTGTATATAAGAATACAATTATGATCCTAAAAAGCTTCTAGTTTTTTTTATCTTGCGTATGATGGTCTTGCAAAGCGGGTGCCAACCCTATAAATTAGTGTTTTGATTTTCATGTGTACATATTAACACGTTCGTAACGAGTGGAAAAGTGCTTCAGCTGTTACTTTTCTTATCTATTTTAAATGTTTAATATGTCTATTTTCAATTAAAAAAAATATTGTAATGGAGATATTAGGACAGAATGTTTTGTAGCTGATTAAATACCTTATTGAGAAGTATCTATTCCGTTAGTTAATTTTAATCTCGTGCAAAGTTTCTGTACGATATGTATCCCTGGTATCATATTATGTTTATTTATAAAAGCGTGCTCAGTAGAACAGCTTCCGAATTTATGAAGCTTAATCTGCTTGGTTTTAATCTTATTCACACTACCATGTGGCTTGTGTGCAGTCTAGAAACGGTATAGAATTAATACCCATTTACAAAAATGATTTCATAACAGTACAAAGTGTTTTGTTTATTATTTCATGTACATCTATGATATCAATAATTTATTACAATCAAAACCTATTTGGAATGTTAGAAGTAGATATGTCAATTAATTGTATACGTAGATTTATTTTTCAATGTAAATTTAATTGTTGACGTAGGTAACCTGTTTCAAACGAGTTTCTTAAGCTGCGTATCATATCGTGCTTGCGTTATTTAATAATTCTTATCTTCGTGTTGCAAATAATATAAATTCGCACCATACGTAAAGTCCTTAACGGCTAGGCTTTATTAGTTGCATATGTTTTGTCTCAAAGAACGTCGTATATGACACTCTGAACAGAATACTATTTGAGGTAAAAAAGTAGATTTTAGTGGTAGAAGCGTTACAACTCTTTTGAAAACTTTACTTATTTTTAAATTGTTATTGAGTTGCGTAGATTCCATGGTTTAAAAAGTTAAATATTTTTCTAATATATCTACATAACATATATCTACATAAGTATATGCGTAAAACATATGGTACGAAAGATAGATAGATATCAAAATTAAAAAATTGTCAAACCTATATGCGTCTCGTTCGACAGTAGAAGTAATTGAATCACAATTTACCGTTTCCAGGCGTTGCTGATTACGGATACTGAGAGTGTGGCCCCTCCCGACAGCTTAAAGCTAATGTGGCTCTCAAACACATCACTCACATGTAATGATGGTTCTCCTGCTGGGTAAGGATTTTGCATTTGATATCGTAGTGGCGTATTTTTTTTTGTGTTGTCTAGTCGGCTCGCGCAATATACGCTTGAGTGTTATCTAAATATTCTTGCAATTAACTCTCGGAGAAAAAATTAATACCATATAACTAATAAGTAATATTGTATACTTATGTAGGTAGTCTAAAGCAAAACAAAATATTAGGGCGTTATCTATGAAATTGTTATTTGATTTGGAAAGAGGGAAACAATAGTTTTTTTAATTGGTCAATTGAAGTATTTATAGATTTTTGACACTTTTTCTATAAAAGTCCGGTGCACGAGGGTCGACGAACTTTTTAAAGACATTGATTGCGGCTTCTTTAGAATCGAAGTTTGCGAAAATTGTTCGACCATCCATTCATATCATATTTCAATTTTAGAATTTAGAACAAATTTACAATTACAAACGAAACCATAGATACTCGTAGGTATACATATTTATTTCAATTTAAAGTAGGCACTTAAGCAAAACTACCACTTCTTAGTAAAGAACAGACATTAAAATTTTGGACGCAACTGAAAGCATAAAAATATTGTTTAGTTTTAAGTAGTGTTTTTAACAAAATGACAATTTCATAAATAAAGAAAAGACATAATTAAACTGACACAACGAAAATTAATTTGATGAGTCACAAATTTTGGATTTCAGCTGTTCTCTTTCTGAAGGTCATCATTCTATCATTTCAGGTATTACATGCGTCGAAGCAACCAGAGTGAACATTGGGTTGTATACTTGGAGGGCGGTGGCTATTGTTGGGATACAGCTTCTTGCAATGCGCGCTGGCATCGAAGACCGGGCCTCATGTCGTCATCGCGGTGGCCTCGAGTTCGTCGTGCACCGGCCTTACTGTCAACGGATCCTGTCGCTAACCCTCTTTGGCATGCTTCGAATCATGTGTTGTTACCCTATTGTTCGAGTGACATGTGGGTCGGCACACGCGTGTATAAGAAGTCCAATACAAGTTTTGCTTTCGCGGGTCGTCTCATTGTGCGATCAGTTCTCAATGAACTTCTTCAGTTGGGTCTTTCCGGTCGATTATTATTAGTTGGATCAAGTGCTGGTGGTGCAGGTGTGATGTTGCACGCAGATGCTACCAGAAGAATTCTGCGCACACACGGGATTCGCGTCGCTGCGATATCCGATTCTGGATGGTTTCTAGACAGACCTTCAAAGGCACGTCGCGCTTCTTCCGCCGATGTTATAGCACGTCTCGGCCATTCTCTTTGGCGAGGATCTCCACCCTCATCATGTGTGAAACAGAATCCAGATAAACCGTGGCTGTGCTACTTTGGGTACCGGCTGTATCCGCATATACGCACTCCTTTGTTCGTATTTCAATATTTGTTCGATTCCGCTCAGCTTACCGCCGAAGGAGTTCGTGCACCACGATCACGGGCCCAGTGGGATGCGGTACATGAAACGGGAGCAGCTCTGCGTGCTAGCCTTAAAAATGTTCGTGCTACTTTTGCACCTGCATGTATCGCACACGGTGCACTTGCGCGGCCTGAATGGCTAGCAATCAACGTATCAGGAGTATCATTACCACGTGCGATTTCATGTTGGGAACGGCGATTTGAAAGTGGGGGAAGACACGAGCGTGCTCGATGTGCGCCTAGGAGGCTGGTAGAGAGGTGCTCATGGCCTCAGTGCAACGGTTCGTGTCCGAGGCTTCGCGACCCAAGAACTGGCGAGGAAGTGGCTTTAGCAGCATTGCTCCAAAGCTTTGGACTAGACGTGCGCGGCGCTGCCGCCGCGATGGGGCTCGACGCGAGGGCACTCTCGCGCATGAGTCGTGCAGAACTCTTGCCCTTGTTGGCTCCGCATACGTGACTGATGAACTGACTGTGTTTGTGTCGTATGGCACGGTGAATCTACCTCGTTTTTGTTGCAAGTACAATTATTAATGTTTAGATATTATTTATTAGTACCAATATTGGGTACTCTATTTATGTATTTTTTAAGAATAAGTAAAACCAAGCTAATTTTTTAGCCAAAACTTTTTCGTTTATTCTTTGAACACTTTTTACATGCTCATTAATTTAAGCCCAAGTTTAACATTTCTGGAAACCTCTTAACATATACTTATTTACACATAATGTACATTTTCATACAATTAAAAGTAACATCGGACTAGTTCATTGCTAAATACAAATAAAATAACTAAATCTATCTCACTATTATCGTCCACTGAGGCGTCAATGGATTGTTTGGCAGTGGTGTCGGAGTATCGGAGCGGATGTTTTTGATTAGCAGTCAATTAAATCAATTGCTCAAGTAGGTACAATCGGCGGCGCTGCTTGACTCGGCTGGGATGCGGGGCCAAGGGGAGCCATGGGGAGCGATAAGTAGTTATAATTTTTCGACCTCGTTCCTTGTTAACGTGCAAGCCGCCGCTTCGAGAGCGATCGCCGCGGCGTCATAACCAGCTGGCTCGTTCCACACTGACCGCTATTGACACGTCGATTACGTCGTTTCCTAGGAAGAAGTCGGTGGATATAATGTTGGCTTGGTTTCGCCAGCGTGTTGTGAGACGTGCGGTAACGTTGCGGTTGACGGCTTCTGCGTTTTCCCGCAGCGAGCTGCGCATGAGAAGAATATCTAAGACGGTGGGAGTAGTCTGCGCCATCGCAGAGAACAACGGAGATCGCGCAGCTGGCTGCGGCGAAGAGCTTATCGCCTGGTCTAAGAACCGGAACAGTTGAAACGGGTCGTTTGTATTCGCCCATAAATGAGGTAGAATGGGCCACAACCAGGGATTATCTGAAAAGTTACATTAAACGATTAGGGTTATTAATCATAATAATAAACCTGTATTATTTGTATGTTACAAGACGTGATTACACATTGCACACTGTTTATTAGTCTAAACGTTACACTTTAGCCAGTACACATGGGTGTTATTGCGTCTGTTATTTACAAAGAATATCATAACATTAAGTGACATTTACTTATGCACATAGATGTTCATAAATTTACCACTTGAGATCTGTCAACATATATGACACATATATATATATCAAACTCTATATATGATTTGATTGTAAAGATATAGTTTGATTGTAAAGATTTTTGTACTAGTATAATTGAAAGATACCAGCGTAATTTACTAAGCGTAGGCATACCTTGCCTCTTGGCTTTTTCTGTCATAAAACCATTCTTGTAATGGATTATAAATATACAGTAAGAGTACAATGTTGGAAGCATTGCATGTCATGATCCTGCACTTTATTGTGTTTCAGTCATTCAGAACATTTCCTTGTAAACAAAGTCGCAGACTGTCATTCATAGCACGCATGTGTGTAGCGACGCACACTATAGGGGTCAGTGCATATCACATGTCGGTTTCGATTTTCTCTACGCTCAGATTCAATTTGTTTTATATAACATGTTCAACCAAACTCATCTCATCCCTCGCAGATTCCAGTTGTCACTGGTAACTATCACTGCCATAGTTATAGTTCTAGCTCAAAGCACGAGTCAATGTTAACTCTTAATTGTTATCGTAGGTCTGTAGTGCGCGGATCTCCTCCCTGATTGAGAAGGAGAAGGTCAGTCTGCCACCATCGGGAATGGAAAATTTTTGTTTGACCTCATTACTCTTTTTAGCTACGCAACTCTAGAACCACTATTATTAATTATGGTTATAGTAAATAAAAGTTTTTGATTAAGAATAAACTAGATCGCGTATTTTAATTTGTTTCATCTTTGGATTATGAGGAATTATTATTTACCGATAATGAGAGAAGTTTTACAGTACCAATAGTAGATGATGAAATATTTTACTTTGAGTGACAATGTGAATTAACCTTAAATGTTAGGTCTTGTGTAAACGAGATTCTAAGCGAGCTATCAGGTCTTATTATCTCTTTCTGCGAAGTCTGTGCCTAATCACTCTCATCACTTCGTCTCGAGAACCATTTCCGAAGTATAAACGAAATCCAACTTTAATCGTTTGCCATAGAATATTTTCAACTGGGGCGTAAAATATACTAAGTTTTATTTAGTTGAATACCTAGTTCTTTTCCCTTGATTTATTTAACATCAATGAGATAAATTGCTCTTCTGAACACTGTAGTATGCCATTTAATTGAAAAAAAGGTGAAACGTGATGTTACGATTAATGTTAATTGAATTACAATTTGGACAGATATACAAAGATAAATACCGGTGAAATCGTATAACACGATGCAATTTCGTTTGGTTTTCGCTATCTGTGTCACTGTTTACCACATTATTCCATTATGCAGATATATCCGTTAATCTACTATATCGAGCCTCTTGGTCTACCGGTCAGAGAGCCAGACTGAGAAAACACTGACAAAACACTGTGGCTGAGTATTATCAAAATATCTACGTACGTATATATACTAGGTATACAAGTATTTTACCAGCTGTCCGGTTACCATAACTCGCGGATTTAATTGCCTATTTTGGAAAAGTGAGTGAAATTGTTCAGCTATTATTATTATTACCACTCGTGTACGCACCCTTATAACGGCATTGATACTGTGGATACTGGGAAATGATGTTTCTGTTGCTATGTGCCGGCGTATGGTTAACATCGTAACGTACGAACAAAACCAACACGAGGTAAGATCCGAGTTAATTAGCGGTTTATGAAATACGGTTATGATATTCACGAATAAACATTCTTTTATAATTAGGTGGGTGTAGGGACTTGTGATAAATGTACATATGTATATACGAATGAACATCCAATAGAGCACTGGATTAATCTCAACTTGGAGCTATATGTCTATATTAATTTGCAAACTACTCATTTGAATAAATCATTTGTATCAAAGAGAAGCAAATGCGGGGAAAGCGGAGGGAAGTGAAAACTCAAATTTTCCAAAACATATTAAAGATGACGTACTTTAAATCTACAATTTCAATGTAACTTAAATTATGATATACATAACATATTCCTAAGATGTGCAAAAAGGTAAGGTGAACATTCATGTAGTATGTTTGCGGCCGTCACTTCTGTTCTATTATACATAAATATTAGTGATCGGCTGAAAAGATTGTAATGGTACTTCACTGCTGTTTTACAATTTACCTGCTACTATAGCGTTGTCGACGTAGCTGAACAGCAGGCGCTTATCTGCGTCGATTAGGCTCTGGAGCATGGGACCCCTTGTTCCGGCGCCGGTGGCGAATTGAGTGGCGAGGGCCATGTGGGACCCTAACTCTCGTTGCACCAGTCGTAACAGACCGTGGTGGACGGCGCGGATGGGCGTCCCGTTGGGCTGGTAGAAACCGACGGGGAAGTGGTGGGCGTCGAGGAAGACCACCTGGAATATTGAAGGGAACGTTCTTAACTTAAGCGTTCATGTAGATTCCTGGATACCGCTTAATGTAAGTACAACTTAAAAATGGCGATAGTAAAACCAAAAGGTTACGTTTATAAATAAAATACGGCTTAAGCAAACAGTTAGACGGTAGTTAAGCAAACAGTTTTAAGTTAAATAATGTGTGTGGTGTTAATATAATTATCCAATCATTAGTTTCTGTCAAACATGTTAATACTAATAGTAGTGGTGGTATAGCTGGTTCTCAACTACTAACGTTGTAGGAATAATTTGTATCAATTTGCGTGTATACTCCAAACTAGACGACTACTGCAACCATTTCACTTTTTGTTATATTGATTTACATCTATAACGTGAATTTAAAGTAAAAACAAACTTAAGCTCAAAGAACCGAACGGTATTAAGTTTAGAATACATAATAAGTACTATATACCAGCCTGTTACTTTTTTTTTTTTATGTTATGAGAGTAGCGAACGAGCTGGCAGCATGAGTGACTGCTCCCGCCCATGGACATCTGCAACCGAC
>DWDX01003288.1:0-13383 GCA_018245675.1 Agara michaeli | reverse complement strand
CCTATTGCCATGCACCGGGCACACATCCAGACTCCGAGTCACTGCTAGAAATTCTAGATTAGAAAAATCCAATAGTAGACATAAACATAATACATACTATATATTATAGAAGTGCACTAAACAGTGATGGTAGTAAGGTTTCATATCAGTTATTTTTCTTTAGAATCATTTTTCTGTAAAATAACGATATTCAAAAAGCGTATTCACAGTCGAGGTCGCGTTCCAACCCGGTTGGAGAATTTAAAAAAATACCACTGAATATGTGCAGATACTTCGTAGACTCATGTAAATAAACGCATTTATTCTTTATTTTGATTTCTAAACAATCTGAAGAGTTCGAATGTGGGAGTTTGTGAAATACCGGAGCTTGATAATTGACCAGTTACGAAACACCACTGTGCCTTGTTTATTGGGCCACACAAACGAAGTCACTTCAGGACTACATTTTATTCGTTACGCCCCTCGGGATACCGACATTCTTATTAATGGTTTAACACTACGCGGTGAAACTTTAACTCCATGACAAATAGAGGTTTCTTACAAGTATCAGCACAAACTTATTACTTCATTACATTGATTTTGACCAAAAGAAGTCGAACTTATTTATACTGTAGATTGAACACAAATTATGTTACATTTACGTTAAATTACATATTAAATGATAAACTACAATTTGTTGGTAAAACTTAAATAAAGTCATAGCACATTCTTATAATTATATCATATTTTGTACTAAAGGAACATCTTTATATACACATCAAATATTAAAGTTAGTCCGTATCCAAGAACCACTAAATTTGCAAGTATTTAGTAGCGGGTATTGAATAATTATCTTACGCATCGCAAGTTTCACCAGCCACGAATCAGAGCGAACGCCCAAAGGTTTCCAAGCCACTTGATAACTGTTCGCGGATTTAGATTGGCTGGTCCCTCAGGAGAATTAATTTTGCACCCTAATCAAAGTTGTCGCAAGTTCCTACAAGTCAGTTCAGAATAAGTCAAGAATGTCACTAGACTTGGTAGGTACACATAATATGCCTGAAACTATTAAAGTTGTGTGTACACTTATGTGTTATGGGTGGTAATTACCTGGTAAAATATTCAAACAGACATAAATAAGCAAGCAGTTAGTACATGGTTTTTATACGGGCCTTTATAGCAAAAGTACCTAAGTATTCATTTATGCTTGGTTTTTGGAATACAGGTCTTCTTAGTGGCATTGCGACATTCATCGTAGACTTTGAATCAAAAGATGGCTGTTGCGTTGGCGCTCTTCCCGTCAATTTTTTTTAAAACTGAGACGTGTCTTTAATTTGGATACGTTTTGTAAAAAATCTTCTGACACCCGTAAGTATTTAAGCGTATAATAAATAACATTGCGCTTTATAAAGTACCATTTTTTAAAACCCTTTCATTATTATAAAGATTTTATCTTAAGATAAAGGATTTCATCTTATTAAGGAAGTTTTTAGCCCACAGTTAGCACGCTGAGAAAGTGCAAATTGTCTTCCTATCACTAAGATTATACTATGTATGTAGTTACTTACATAACATACATACATATTTATGTCAATGCCATTTTTTTTGGCTTCGATCGAAAGAAGTTCGACGCTATGAATCTATGTTTTTGGCTGGGAAAGGCTATATATCTACCAAATGGGTCTAAAGTACATTATCATCATTAGTCTGTATGTCGTAAGCTAGACGAAGCGCTAGACTTAATCTGTCCGAAAAAATTCTGGACTTTTGTTGTAGCTGGATACGAAGCTTTTTCCCACTAAAATAACACACCACGATACGTACGTTGTTTTAGTGGGATAAAAGATAAATAAACAGGTACCATTTCGAATACACTGAACTAGTAAAGTAAAAAATAATATAACTTTAATGTGTCTATGTCAATAGTACCTACGCTAATACGGTTGCCTATAAATAACGTGCTTACGAAAATCAAAATCAATTTAATTTTCTTTTAGTTCAATTGCCTGATAGGAGATTTTAAGTTTAGGTACCTAGTTCGTCTTTGAGCTGTCTTATTTGAATTATTCCATACACGAAAAACAAAATACCAATAGAGTTAGATAAATGTAAAAGAGATTATGCATTGGAATATGTCACAAATAGTTATACCATGTACCAACCGCAGGTTATTAGATAAGGATTACGGTGTTTTCAACCTCGTATCATTGAAATGCCAATAAAAGTTTCATAATTACTGCAGCAATACATGTGCTGAATGCGAAGTAGCTCTTCTGATCGTAATCACAGTATGGAATGTAGCGGCGCTGTTCGTATAAAACATGTATAGAATTTGACATTTAATTTCAACTGGTTGCGATACCATTGGTATTAAAATTTCTATTAATAAAATACTTTTTCTATGTGATGAGACTAACAAACAAGATGGTAGCAGTCACAAGTGGCCACTGCCGTGTATGGACACTGCATCAACCTCTAATAGGGCTGTGGGAATGGGGCTCTTAGTGAGAATCCAGTTATTAATAAGTATTAATAAGAATTAACTGATAATTATTAATAACAGAACCGCTGGAATGATACTGTTAGCAATATCAGTCCAGTTAATAGTTGTTATTATAAGTGTAGTTAGTAAAAATTTGTATTCACGCTGTTATAACTTGGTAACAAATCTGATGTGCTCTTGAGACCCAACTCTTGAGGTATAGGGTGGTAACCGTTATTATGCACGTGGACGTGCATCTACACTCTTCAAACTGAAACACAAATGGTCGTTATAAAAACTGCTTCACGGTAAAAGTAGGTGTGGCCGTGGTACTTCTCCGGGCGAACCGAATACATGTTCTACCAGATACCATCTTGTGTGTTAATAATGCGGTAATTGGACGGTCTTGTAAATATTATAACGGAACGATAACGCTGATTACGCGCCGTGTCGTTAATTTAATATCTCCAAGTAACAGCCTTCAAGGTGTCGTCTGAATTACTCAGAATTATTCCGTTAAATGTAAGAATGTCAAAATAGGATAAAAAAGTACTTCACAAGACAAGACACCGTCTTTATTTTAAAACTTAGCAGCGACTGGTGCAAGCGACGGTACTAAAGAAGTGCCAATTAGCTTGCACTGGAAGCACAAAATATGCAGGAAAAGAATACTTTGAAAGCGTTGATGGGACGGAGTGGAGGCGGAAATACGAGTAAACTGTAGCTGTAGCAACTTTGGAGGAAATATTCGTTTGAGGTTTGCTTTGGGATATAAAGAACTTTTACGATTCTAGTGACGTCATAGTTTGAAGTTTGTAACCTGGGCGAGGTTTTTGCTATGTAATGTTTTTAATTTAGTCGCATGCGGGATACAACAGCAATGTAGTGTAACGACACAACATTTGCAATTTCCAATTTGTGCGTTATTAGGAGTTAAACATATTAATAGTAGTAGTAGTCGTATTTTGTTATTAAACATTCTTATGAGCAGTATTCCGTGCTGCTCGCATTGTTGCTCGAATGCGTAATTTACATTAACAGAAGATAATTGATTGTAGTAGTTAAGTTTTACTCTTACGCAATGTCTAAGTATACTCAAGTACACGCAATTCCACGAACGTTTGGTAAAGTTAAATTTATGAATAAATATAATCTTAAATTCTGGCATTCGATAACATTGTATATAATACAATCAATGGTTCGCTGAATATTTAAAACAAAATGATGTTTAATAGATACACAATTAGAAATAGCTATGTTGCTGCATTTTTGATACTGCTGAAAAGGAAAGAAAACAAAGTTCTATACACAAAAGTAAATTGAAAGGTTTTATTGTGTTTCTGACATTTGAACAGTTTAACACGCAACGGTGAACCCACATTCATGTACTAGCAAACAAAAAAGTGGGTTACCTCGGGATTTACTTCCCGCATGATAAATGTAGGCTACAAAGGTTTCAACTTTTTTCTTTCATATATGTATGTACGTTGTGTGATCATGTTGACAACCATATATGAACATGCTTAAATCGTTTGTGATCTGCGAATAACATTCGTGCATTAAATAAACTGCGTCATATTATGTTCCACTTCTAAGCGGAGAGTGCGAGCTGCGCCTCGCTTGCAGTTATTATGTTAATAAAGTACTACGCATTCAACTACTGTGTTTCATGGTTGTCCCCGGAATACCTTGCACTTACATAACATATTAATTAGTTTATATCTAAGTTTGTTCTAGAAAAAGGAAATATACTGATTGATACATATTGAATGATCTCTCCAGACTTATAAGCACGAATGGTTTCCCATCCGTTAAAATCGACATAAAATGTCTTATCTGAGTATTTATTAATCTGACGTTCATACTCGTCCTCATAGCGAACAGGCATATATTATAAATTGGCTATCAACTAACACATTATTAGTAAATCAATATATAATCTTTCTACATATAGAAACTACTTCTTTAAACCCAACCCGTCAATGTTTCAGACCGCAGGGAGGTCATATATCTAGATTACAGTTCTCAGACTAATGACACTTGGTTTCAGCTCACAATATCGTAAAGACTTGATCTCTTTGCTCACTAATCACGTTTTGATGTCACAAAGTCAAACTTTTGCCGAAGTATAATCAAAGTCCAAACTCATATCATCATCGACACCTAACATTAGTCCGCAGCTGAGTCTCCCGTGCCTCTGAGCTATGGTCCTCGGCTTTATTTATCGAGTCACTGCACGACGCCTTCGTACAACGACAAACTAAACTAAACTACTCTGCATACGTCTTGTTTGATTTTAAATGCCTTGGAACTTATTTGTACGGCTAGCAGATCCCATGCTAAGTTATGAAAAAATATTCCGTTTGGTAGCAGTTTTTGATGGAAAATGTAATTTGAATTTCAGAAAACTTTTCTGCAAGTATGTATGTAACGAGGCGGAAAGATAATGGATGGCGAAGGATTGCAGTTGGGATTGCAGTGGAACGTACTCTTGGCAATGTAATAGACAAGAATTATTTCAACTTCTCGAAAACAACCATGTCGCTTTACGAAAAAACTCTTACTTTAAATATATATCTTTTTAATTTCCATGAAAAAGTGTTCTGGTATTAGGAAACATTGTAAGTTATGTAAATAGGGAAATATCGGATTAGTCTGTTAGAGTAATTTTACGAAACTTAACAAAAATTTTAGTTTTCGCTTTTGTAAAGTCAAATTAAAAATCAATTCCATGGACAAGGATATGAATGTACGTTTTAAAAAGTAGTTAATTTTACGTTTAAAAAATAGTTAATCTCCTGGGCCGTCAATGCATCTGCAAGTGATGAGAAAAGGTTTAATAATCAAATGGTCAAATACTTCTTTTAGATACCTTTAACCTTACATAGTCTTAGGATCTGACGACACTGAAGCAATATTAGAGAATGCCAAGCTTCTGCTGAATGCGGGAGAAATTCTTATCCAAAAGTAGCAGGTAAAAAGCGTTGAAGCTTGATTATCGTATTTCTTTATTCAGCAGCGTGATTTTTACTTACATAACCTAATAATTTTTGCTCTAAGTAAAAAAAGAGTGTCAAAAACAAAATGTACCCTTATTATAAAAAAAACAGTTTGTAAAAATCACCTATAAAATATTTTCGTAACTTAATAACTGAACTTAATAATTACAGGCGTGATGTTACGTTTTTTTTTAAATAATAAATACTCATTCTTTGACTTCCGTATTATTTTAAATCGTGCTCGCATGGGTAATTACTCGAATGTTTGTTCTTGTTTACGATGTCACCGCCACATTGCTTTCGCTCCACCAACAAGCCATTACATGGTCTCGTAATCTTCCCGAAACATTCTTGATTTGGTGACATGCGTGATATTTGTTTTTATTTACCTACTGACTTAAATTTATTTCTTCCGAGTAATAGCAGGTTGTCTTTGATGCCATATTATTATTTTTAAATTCATCTTGATACGATTACAGTAATAAAAGTACAGAAAACATTAGAAAATAGTAATGATTATTAATGATAGAATTCAATACAATTAATGAAATATTCCATTAGCGCTTACACATTTCATATTTAACGATTAGGAAAGTATGATAATTTATTCCGTGGAAATGAATACCACGAATATATCAGTTGTACCGTGCAAGTCAAATCTAACATTATTAAAGGGGCCATAGCACCGAATGAGATTGCTCGCGACAACGGCATAGCATCCTCAATCGAGGCTTAATTCTATGCATATCCTAATCCAATTCCGCTGCCACTTGACGATTCCGGAACGGAATTACGATATGCAGTAATGCTACACATTGTGGTCATGCGTTAGTCAGGCAATGTCTGCAGCGTGGTATTAACTATAATAGTGATAGCCTAGTGGTTTGAATTTAAGTCTATTTATTTAGTTTATTAATTTTAGACTCGGGTGGTTTGGAATCAAATCCTCTCACTCACCTCTGACTTCACAAAGTTACTAGAGTTTTACAAATTAAATATCACTATCTATAACTGTGGAGGAAAACATCTTAAAGAAACTTGCACTCCTTACAGCTTTCCATAATATTTCTATGGTGTGTGAAGTTTGCAAGTGCGCACTTGGCCAGCGTACCAGCGTATGGCCTTTGCTTCTTATTGTCAGAGGATACCCATTGTTAGCAGTAGAACAATAAATGGGTGGAAAAGAAGTTATATTTACTTGTATGGTCTCTTTATACGATGTTACAGTAACTACACGAGTACACGCTGACGAGACTGTCAATTAAGTGAATTGCAGGACAAATTTACTTATGAGAAAAATATTCTCGGGAAAAGGCTCCTCCAGAAGAATCTCTTTATTACATAACCGAATTACGTATTGATGGCAGAATTGTATCGGATTCCTTGGTGTAATTTACTTACGTAATATTTGTGTCAAGGTAGGCGTCTGGTGTAAATTGATTAGTCAATACCCGTTTCGAACCTAACAATTGCAAATTCAGAGGTTCTTGAGTTGGGTTCATAATTCGGGACCGTTGTATTTAATAATAAATTTATATATTGCTTCAAAGGTGCTTATAATGATAAGGATGTGCGATGTCACGGATGGAAAAAAATGCTTTTAATATTAAAAACTTACTTTAAAAATGTATTAATTCTTTTATCATGGCTTTTATCTAAACGAGTGAATTTGAAATCACGATATTTTCCCTTTAATCTTTGTGCTAGCCTCATATGTGATAGTAAAGTTCAGAATGCCACATTGATGCGATTTGATGGCTAAGGTATGGAGTGTATGGAGAGCGACATTAAGCGCAGTAATTACCTTCTTAAGTATTCACTTCTCCGCTTGTGAGCTCTTCAATACGTTATCCTTACCTCAGTAGGTAGAGCAGTATCGAGTTACGCACGTGATTTAAAACGTGTTTTTGAAGCCATTATTCGGGACCTATTTTAAATGCATACCGACAATATATAACGTCCATAACACCAAGTAAATATGATATGCGGCTGTAAAAAATATAATATTTTAAAACGAGCACAGGTATGAAAAACGCAACGGGAATATATAAAATTATATAACGGCAAATAGAGCTGATTACGGGTTCTTTATATTCCTTCACCATTGTATCTCGCGAATTAGGGATCCGATTTTGATAATATAGAGCTCGTAATGTAAATCAGTAACGCACACGTGGATAAGGCCGCGTCGTGTTATTTTCGTAAAAATATTTAAACTTAAACAGAGTATCTCACTAAGATAGATACAACATTTAATATTGAAAGCAACGAGGTATGTAATATTGTATTCAGATCTGAAAGTTACCGTAAGCAGGCTCTACGACATAATACGTTTCACTTTGGGTCACTGAGCCAAAGGAATAAATAAGTAAAGGTTATCCCACGACAATTGCGTATTGTGTAAGCAGACGTATTTATGAATGAGAGCGAATCTTAGAGAATATTATTAGTAATAACGTGTGTCAGATTCCTTACGATACATTTTAGTAAGTGATAATTAATTTAAAAAACGAACCTTCCCTTCACTTCGTGAAGCTTTCGAAGGATACCAGGAATAGGCACTCCAAACTCCTGAAGTCACCACCAGTCCAAGTATGAGCATCTTGGTAGATAATAAGTTTTTTCTATTATACTTTAGGAATCGTTAATATTCTGTCAAACAATACACATTCGTACAGTTAACGCTGTACAAGAAGTTATCGCAAACTGCTACATTAAATATTTGGCACGCTACGCGGATAAAATATTCAACAACTCGTCTGACAGTTTTCTAAACATGAAACTACTATGGTCCTATCTGAAATAGCTGAAAAATAGTCCATCCCGTTTAACGCACTGGTATTTTAGCAAAAAAAAACTGGAACCGAATTGTTTTACTAGAAACGGGACGATGAACAATATTCTTGGCATAACTACCAAGTCGACCCGCTACAGAAAATGTAATTGTAGGATAATAAAAGCAGATGATTTAAATCAGTAAATTATTTTGTTCTACTGTCTGTTTGAAAACCAAATTAGATTTCTTCAAATGAATTAATGCAACATGTCCCATTATTTCTCACCATTAGTTTATACTGGTTTCTGTCAAACAATTTTATTGCTGTTTCGATTTACTTGCTATAATTCGCTTTTTGTTACTGTTAACCAGTAGGACATCGTATTTACGAGTACCTACGCTACTTTTGCTAGAATAGCTTACGTTATATTCCGACACCCTATTGATTTTCTGAAATGTTTCCCTACAATCTATGATATACTTTTATTTAAAAACGTATACTATAATATATAGAAAAGACAATACGCTTGGGAGTAAATTAAATCGAAATGTGTATATATTACATTTCACAATAATCAATATTATGTAGAACTGTATTTTTAACATAAACATACAATAAATTCATCTAATAGTGTGAATCAATTATAATGAATTATAATAAATTCGTCTAATAACGTCCTTCGTATTGTATGTATTTACTTTAAATATACTTTATATTTATGTGCTTGCTTTGCATCAAAACTTTAGCATACTCTTTATGAATTGCTGAATTCTAAATCAAGGAGAATTTTATTGAATGCTAGTTTTGGGCAGATATGTGATTGCAAGAAAAAATTGATAAAAATTGACGACATAATAAAAAAGTATTCTAAGACCCTATAGTTATTTAATGGATGAACGAAGACGCGAAAGAGATCCACCATAACCAACTTTGACCTCTTTGACTTGGACATATTTTAAAAAAAACATTACGTTTCCACATTTAGTTCATTTCAAGCGTGCTAATAAATTTCTATTTCATGAAAATTGTAAAATACATCTGTGAAATATGTATATTTGCATAACAAAGCGATATAAATATTTGCATTTTATCTTTAGCACTTTAGTATCCTACATGGTCAAAACATGTATATGTCTGACATGTAAATGATACATGGTTATAATATCGTTTTTAAATAATAACAATATTATTTATATACAACTATTGGACACACGGCGGTTATAGGGCTAGTTCAACTGAAGATTAAAACAGCTTTACGAAGAGAGATCTTTATTCGGAAATAGTTTTGAAACTCGTTGGGAAAATCAACCTATATTTATTCTCCAAATATTGCTCACGTCGTATTGTAGCAAGCAGAAACAATTCTTCACCCAATCGGAATGCTTTTGTTTGCTAACACGCTTTTTCTGATATTTTTGAACACGTTTCGCAAAGTTCTTATACGTATCGAGACCTGACTGGATTAGACACTCAATAATAATAGTCCTTCATATTGGTCTTTACTTAATATCTCGAAAGAAAATAATAACAAATTAATAAATAAACAATTTCTCGGTGTGTATATATTACTTTTCTTTGATCGAATAACATTCAAGTCTTTAAATTGGTCTATCTCAGTCAAACAGTTAGCAATACAGAACATTGTTTGTTTTATGGAAACCTCGAAAGATCCTCGAAAGACGCTAGTACTAAACGTATTAAACACGGATGTTAAGTACTTGTCTGTTCAGGGATTATATAATAAATTTGACTAACCTAAAATTTTGCGTTAGTCGAAGAAATCTTTGCTGTGTCCATGAAATAAATTGAAATATTCTGTTTTGTACATTGCATAACGTTAGCAGCAATAAATAAAAACATACTGTGCCTAGTGCCTACCAATAAAATTAGGATTGATATATCTTCAGTGCCTAGTCTAACAAGTCGGATAACAAGGCTTATGAATTAGTATAATAAAACCTTGCACTGATAAATAGAACAATAAATCTGTCTTTTCGTATATATTTATCCACTTATGAGTAATATCGCGTTTACTGTTTCAGCTTCCGAAGTTTATGTCACTGCTTGATATAACCGAAGTGAGCTTTGTAATATGACTTACATACTCGTATATAAATATAAATTTATAGTCTTATTAAGAGTTTATAGTCTCAATAGAGATTCAAGCAATATACTGATATAACTGGCACACTTGTATATGAATAAAATACTGTCGTTTTCATAGTCTTCGAGTCAGATTTTGTTTAGCTGTTTGGAGATGAAGGAGGTTAGACTTGGTGGTATTGTATGACCTCACCGCTGACCACTTGGAATGGTAGTGAATCAAAAATATTAACATCCAATTATTGTTATCGAAATTCAATGAAAACAAGGTGGCAATCATACGTCAGGTGAGAAGCGACACACTGTAAACCGATCATTAAGCAACTTCATAGGAAAAAGTACTTTTTCATCGAGAATAATATGCAAACATTAATTGACATGAATTTTTTTTGTAGATTGCGCTTCTCATTCATGTAAAATTGAAAGGAGTTTTTTTTTTATATTCATATTTATTTTGTTGATAATTTCATTTTAGGTAATACACA
Source organism: Agara michaeli (assembly GCA_018245675.1). Lineage (NCBI taxonomy): Eukaryota > Metazoa > Arthropoda > Insecta > Lepidoptera > Hesperiidae > Agara > Agara michaeli. The sequence goes on along the minus strand of DWDX01003288.1, from coordinate 2,558 downwards.
GTAATATATTAATAATGATCCATTTCAACGATTTTTCTGTTTAAAGTATCAAGTGTCATAATTCTCTTCATTTAGCTGTAAGGATACAAGATAGTGCCGTGGGAATTGTTTCTTACTTTGGTTAACTTTTGCCAGATAATGACACACATTATATATTTACTTTTCGTGTAGTTTTATTACTTACGACATGACAATTCCATCGCTCTTACTCAAGGGACTGAAACTTATAATAGCATGAAATCAACGTAAGTAAGGAAGGATAAAGCCCGGAGGAATTTATCTGGATCCGGTATAAATAAAAGGCCTTTCTGTGGGATTATTATTTTATGTTCGTTAGCGATTGCTTTCACAAAATAGAACTATGTGATTTAGAATTTGAATTCAAATAAAAAGATTAACAACGTATCCATGATTCAATCTGACAGGTAGAACTTGCATTATTAATTTTGTACAAACATATCTGTAACATTTAATATCAAATGATGTAAAATATGTACCTATATCACATCAATTTGCTTACTTCCTACTTCAATTTAAAAAAAATACAATATAAGAGGATCCGAAAATTTATGCTGTTTCTGCCCATGTATAAAGATTTTTTTACCGTTTATTAGCTCAATGTGCATTTCAAACTTCCTTTTATTGTCCTATTTAATGGGCTTATTTATTTCTAAATCACGTTAAGCATTCAGTCTTCGTCGTTATATTACGAATATATTAACAGCTATTGTTACCAAATGAATAACCACGACGACTGCCTTAAACGTGGGTTAAAACATCCGAAAAACCTTTTATCTGTTTTTAGCTATGTCAACCAATTTACATTGAACCAGCATGGTAGAGTATTTTTCAGAAGTCCCGCAATTGCAAGACAAACTCTTGCCACCCTTTCATGTCGCAAAGCTATATATGACTGCAGCCAGCAGTGCGACATAAAGAGAGATACAGGCAGAAATACGTGTGCGATGATACTGGCCACACGCAATAGATGACGTAACGCGGCAGTTGTAACTTACTATAACATGACTTATGATTGCGAAAAATTCGTTAAATACCTCACATATTAGCTGATACTCTGTATTAGAACTTTAGTATGTTGTAAATTTATTGTAACCGTAACAATTGTTTTAATAACTAACAGGTTATTGGCCACATATTGAATTTATTTGCACAACATGAGTTGTCAGCTGATAACGATTATATTAATGATTAAATTTTATAATATTAATTGAAAAAATGTCTAATTTCAATTTAATGTAAGTAAGCACAACATTTCTTTTCGATTCCCCTAATGTAGATACAAAAGCTTTGAAGAAATAAATGAGGCCAAGGTAGATAGGGCCCGAGAAATCTTACACGATTTATCTCGTACATTCATATCATTTGCCGCACTTTCTCCGACTTTCCACGTTCGGAAACACGGTGAGCATAATAACTAGTCCTTGATTATGTTAAAAGCTCCTTTTCGTATTCGGTTTCTTTGTTGCCGAATAGCGTGATGTATATATTTTTATTAATAAATCACGTAAAATATTACCCGGAAAAATGAACTCAAGATAAAAGAATGCCTGTAACGGAACACACAGAATACTGACGAATGTAAAACATTTTGTTCCATTGAAACGCTTTAACGTACATACACTCGACTGTCCATGTCCAATGTCCATATACTATGAACCCTACTTCATAGTACATGGACATCACAGCCCATGGAAATAAATTAAATACATTCCAAACACATCTGCACTCTCATATATCATTCTTGCGTGATTCGGAACGCTTCGTATACCAGTTAGTTTGCGTGACATTTGAAACACGACAGCGAGTTGCAGTTATGGGTGTTGCGATGGAATTTCAATTTTCTCTTCTCTATCGTTATATACTTGGACATGTGTTTACTTTCAGTATGAAATCACATCATAATAATACATCGTAGTGCCGTTGTGATAGTTTACGCTAGTCCAGAGCAGGTCAGGGAGGGAGCAAACGTTAAAGAATATTATGCTGGCCTTTCATCCGAGCAGGTCTCTTTGAGATGCTTTCCTTCAATCTTATAGTATTTAATATAAATGGTACGTCATATGAAATTTACATGACTTCGTAGTTGATAGTTGTGTACCAAAAAATATTATTTTTGAACTGTGGAATAGTTCATTCTAGAATAGGAACATTCAAACGTTAAAAACGTAGAATAAACCTCCATCTGAAGTATTTCTGGAAAGCTTTAATTTGGGGCTCTTCAAGAAAGACGTCAAGACATGTTCTTCAAAACCGGCAATGCAAAGGCATTTTCTCTGATGTAGAACATGTCCATAGGCGACGGTGTCCAATTACCATCAGGTGCCCCGTCTGCCTGTTTATTAGGTTAAACGTATAGAAAATTTAAGGGACGAAGCTATAAGTATACTTCACTTTTATTGAGCTTTATTTTCGAATCTATTTTGGGACACGACGAGACAAATTATGGTAACTTCGCATAAGTACAAAGTTTTGTAAATGTTCAGTCACAATTTGAAGGTAAGGTAAAGGTTAGAACGTCTTTATTTACATTATGATTA
>DWDX01003287.1:0-13383 GCA_018245675.1 Agara michaeli | reverse complement strand
TATTGTCATGCACCGGGCACACATCCAGACTCCGAGTCACTGCTAGAAATTCTAAATTAGAAAAATCCAACAGTACCTACCCGACCCGGGATTTGAACCCAGGACCTCCCGATCGGCAGTCGCGCTAGCGACCGCCCGACCAACGAGGCAGTTATTCTCTTATCGTTAATTAAAATAAGATTACTTTTCAACCTATTACTGTAATTGTATCGTTCATTTGTTAACAATTATCGATATTTCGACGTCTATTTCTTGAAAATACGAGTAATATTCTGTTCTAAAAACAGTCCTCATTGTGTTCTGTGAATAAACGTGAACAAAACAACATCCCTTTTTATCGGCAATAACTTCTCGAATAAAATTGTTCGTGAAATCTTTTCAATAACTTCGAGTAGTCTCAGAGGAAACGAACTGGAGATTGATAAAGGTATGAAAGCGAATAAAAAGGTTAAAAAGTTTTAACACAGGCCCAATCGCCCCGTCACTACTCCAGTCCAAATTCGCTTAGCTCCCCCTCTCCCAGTGACACCCACCTGTTGCGTGCAAGTCTGTTTACATTTGCAACGTGCTGTGAGAATTTTCTCGAGAAACAACCAAAATTCCACCCCAAGCTAATTTCAACTGTATCGCAATACGCTAATGTAGACTTTTGTATGACGATACATTCTACGTACGCTACTTTCGTTTCGTAACGAACGGTTGTTCTACATTGAAATCGGTGCAAAGTATGTTAGTCATTCGATGAATTTCAACGTTATTGTCTGGAGGTTAAGGTGAAATTTCGTTCGCTCGATCGTTGTGCGTATACCAAAATGATGCAAATAGACCGGTTCGAACAGACGATTATGTTAAGTCAGCATATTCAATAAAACGTATCCAAGTAAACAATAAATTAAGCAAATTACCTTTTGATATTTTCGATCACATTCAGAAACCTAATTAAGGAATTTATATTTCAATCACTTCACGCGAACAATTTTGAGATTATTAGCCGGAGGGACTTCTGACAGTGTAACATTATAGGGATTTTATTTAGTAGGTGTTCGTGTGCCACATTAATACTAAGACGCGGTTTCTATGTCTCTTATTTTCTTAACATTTATTATAACGACAATAAAATCCACACCGTTATAGGCCAAATTGGCAGCCTTTCAGTTAATTTATAAGAGCTGGCAATTAGAGGAATCGTGAAGAAATATACCTACTCGTATAAAGACCCACTGTCTACGTGTGCCTTCTTGTTATTTCATTGCGAACGGATGAAACGTTCAAATGGATAATCACGAATAAAACTTTCACCAATAACAGTTATCAAGGACAGTGGATAACGATATTTGTCAAAAATACGTCAGGTGTTTTATCAGGGTTTTATAGCGAACTGCTGCACAATGACCATGAAATCGATCTATTCGTGCTGACGTATTATCCCTTTTCCTAGTCGTGGCCTCCCTCAAGGAGCCGTTTAACTACTAATCTTCTCTATGTTCGTATACAACGTTCAATCCATTGTGCAATATAGAAATATTTTAGCCAAAGCGATATAGACACAGGAAGTAGATAAATAGAGTAATAAATTATAAACCTTCACAAATTATATCGCATATTTAAAGTGAATTAATTACTTACGTATGTAACCTCAACAGATTTACGACTTATTTATTTTGTTTCTTTTTTATGATTCATTTTATTATTCACCGAATATAATGATAATAAAAAAAAAAACAATTTAATTGTATATTGACCATAGAATAGTTTTACGATCAAATAAGTGTTTACATATTAGTGTAGTAATTGCATAAAAAGATTATATAAATAATTAAAACAATACTTTTTTTTAATTTCGCGCCGCGCCTGACTAATTCAAACTTCAAGATAACTTTGAAAATAAACCTACACGTAATATTGATGTTGCATAATTACAAATATTGTAAATTCTCACTTCCTTTTTACACCCAGTTGCTGATAACGGTGAAGATCATCAGGCTGTTTCCCTCATCTCTGCTAACTGTACTTAGCACACCGGCTTGTGTCTTGTATGTATTGTGTACTTCATGTGTGGTAGTGTTGCATTTGTAGCCCCTGCAAGCCGGTTATGGTTGGCAAATGAAACCAATGGCTCCACAACCAGCAATCATCAGATATACACGGCTAAAAGAAACCCTCATGTAGGGTCAAATATCTTAACAAATGTTCGTTATAATATACATATTGTATGTAGCTATTGTAATGCATAAATTATTTTTTCAAAAGAAAGGTAATACCTCACCAATGAATCATCAAGGGAACGAGTGGAAGCGGTAGTCGCAAACCGCACATGGATCACTCCCAAGCGCTGCGATTAGTGAATGTGAGCGTAGAAACAAGTGGAACCCTGTATATGCATGTGTGTTGCGGCTCGTATTCGCAAATTCTAATAAATGATCTTAGTGTGATTTTATGAGTCTGTGTGTGTGTGTCCTGACAACACAGGAATCGTCAATCTCTGGTGCAATGTAAGCGCAAATTTCGTAATGCTCGCGGAGTTTCCGTCAAGTATTTCATCAGCTAGTTACATTCGTACGAACCGAGGGATCGAGAATAACTTTTTCTAATTAATTTGTATAAATGATATCCCGTTTTATAAACATCCGTTATTTTTATCGTTGTCATGGGTCAATGCTTTTTGTAAACTTTAAAAGATAACTTAAAATAAAAGCTTTAAAAAACCTAAAACAAAAAACTTAATATCAAAACATAAATTTTACTTAAACAAAAACAACAAACCCTATTTACATATTATGTTAGAAATATTCAAGAACAGTACCTACGACTGAAAAACAAAACTAAATGACATTGAGAACACAATTAACGAGAATTAAATAAACACATATTATTTTGTTAAATAAGTCGGTTCATCCGATGACGAATGAATGTAAACAGCTTGTTAACAAAACAAACGCTGAGTCACACATATTATACACACAAAACAAATGAAACCGGTCGAGAACTTTCCCCGCAAATGTTGACTAGACCTGCCGGTTACCGGTGCAGTTATCAATGAGCCGCCGGCACATTCTCGAAGGTTCGCTGAAGCTATATAAGCGGCGATCGCGCGGACCCCGCGTCAATAACACACTAACTGAGCGAGCGAGAACCGAGTGAACGAGCAACCGATACAACAAGCGAGCGACGAAATGTACAAATTCCTGTTTCTTCTTGGTCTACTGTGCATCGTGAACGGCGAGGAGGTCAGGGCGCACAAGTACGTCGACCCCTTTGCCGCTTTGGACCGCCACATAACCCACACGCTAGCGTACCACTACCTCTGGCCATGGAGTCAACTAGTACGCGCCGCTGCGGCTCTAGACGCGGAGAACAGCTTAGAGGAAACGCAAATTATATCTGATCCCGAACGTTTCGAAGTCAATTTGAACGTGAAGCGATTCAAGCCGGATGAACTGAAAATAAAAGTGAAGAACAAGTACATTATCGTTGAAGGGAAACACAAGGAGAAGAGCGATGACAAGAGGTTCATGGCGAATCACTTCGTGCAGCGGTTCGCGTTGCCCGCTGGCAGCAAGTCAGAAGAGGTCGCGGCCGTGCTGAAGGAGAATGGAGTGCTCTCGATCACCGCACCGAGACATGAGTTGCCGCCGCCGCCGCCCGAACGTGAAGTGCCAATCGTCGTGAAGAAGCCAGAGGAGAAACCAAAGAAGGAGGAGCCAGTGAAGAAACACGACAATCGAGTGGAAAAGGTAGAGCCGACAACAGTCAAGGGAACTTCGGTCTCGACGTCGTCGGCGTCGCCGATCGATTTGGAATTAATCGAAGCGACGACCCACGTCGGGAAGATACGGAAGAAGGAATTAAAAACCACGACCAAAACATCAAAAGACAATGAGGTGACGAAAGCTGGTGACGGCAACGGATTAGATTACTCTTTGATCGAAGCCGAGGAATAGAAAACTATAGCTTTCCGCCAAAGACTGAACGAGCTTTAATTCCGCCGAAGTAGCAAGTATTTGAAGATTCGGCCGCTGTGTTGTGCTCTCGATTTATTATTATTATTATTTGTTAAATAAACACATTATTTATTACAGACTTTCGTTCTTTTCATTCCCTCCACCAGAGCGCTAAATGGTGTAATATATCACCGCCTTAATTGTTGTTGCTCAGTACACGAAAATGTAGGTCGCATCGTGAATATTAGGCACTTTAACTTTCTAACATAACAATATTATAAGATCCTGTAAGAACGAGCTTTTCACAGACAATTTGTTTACTTTGCATTTTCAACGTGAGTTGTTTCACGTTCATATAAGTATCTCAAAAGTTCGTGTTGTAAAATGGTTATACCAGTTAAACGTACACGTGTGCGTGACTGTACACGTATGTAAGACGTGTACAATCACGTGCACTAGGCGCTATAATAAAACGTCTCAAACATACATTCACATATGTAATTTGCACCAAATCGTCTCTGTCCTGGTTTTATCTAGTTAAACGTCTTATTTTCGTTTGAAATACAGGATGTTCTTATTACTGATATGTATTGTGTAGTTGAGTACATATTTTATGACCTGCGAACATTTCTATATTGATTATCCTTATTTACAAATATAAGAAAAACATCCAACAATCCCGATAGGTTAATTAGGTGAGCACTTGTTTACAAGTGAGGTATCCATTCAACTTTTAAGATCACGACCCATTTTGGGGCTAATAATAACAATTGTTATTATAATTGGGAAACTTTCATACACGGGTATTTAATTCCATATTAATGCGATCACACAAATGTTTGTTCTCGGTAGGAATCGAACCCACTACCTCTGATTTAGCAGTCGTCAGTGAAACCCTTGTGTTAGATTAAACACTGGTAGGTAGAAATTCGAAACATTTCGAATATAGCATCACATCAGTAGAACGGTAGTATTATTCTCTCGATTTAGATTTTAGTATATTATTCCGGCGGTCTTGGACTCCAATCCTGGCCTTTGACTTTAGAAAGTCACGTTTTTAAATTTAAAAATCATTCGCTATAACAGCGAAGGAAAACATTGTGAGGTAACACCAGCGTCGAGCTGCTCGATTAGCCGTATTTTGTAGGATCCATTTTGGAGAGCGTGCGGAGGTGTTCCACGACCTGGTCCCAGTAGAACCTTTTTACCTTACCCATTAAATTGATTTTCCTTTGGCTAGAACAAAGCGTTTTTGAAAAACTAAGTAATGGAACGGTCTCGGCTTCAGTGTTCCTGAAAAGTGCAATCTGGCACTTTTTAAAACAAGACTGAGAATTTGTATTTGTTAGGCAAGCGTGCTGTGTCAGGCCTTATGCTCGCTTTCCGTCAAGTGAGGTTGCGGTCGAACGCTTGGATATTTACAATATAAAAAAAATACTGTACTAGAATGTTCGATATTTGGTTTGTAAACTGTCTGATGTCTGATAACTCGAACTTGTCCAGCGTGGTAGATGACCTTAAGACGTCTCATTATGAAAGAAGATGCTTGTCCAGCTGTGGAGCAATAAACAAGATTAAAAAATGACTGACTATCTTCTTGATACTTCACAGCTAATGTATGTTAACTACACGCAAATATACATTACTGTTTTCCGATGCTTTCATTAGTCCACTGCTGGACTGGGTCACCTGTCACGAGGAGAGGGTTTTACGCCTTAGTCTACCACGCTGGCACGCTATTATATAGCTTACTAGCTTTTGCCTGCGACTTCGTCTGCATGGAATAGTGACTTTGGGCAACATTTTAATTTCCTAGGTAAGATACTTCTATTGCAAATAATACAGATACAAACTGTTCCACGCGGACGAAGTCGCGGGCAAAAGCTAGTAATCAATATAGCCTGTATTGATCAGTGATAATGTAGCATTCAAATGGTGAAAGAATTTCTGAAATCGGTCCAGTAGTATTTGAGCCTATTCGTTACATACATACACACAACAAATCTTTTCTCTTTATAGTATTAGTATCGAAGTATAGACAACATCTGTAAGGTTTGCACTATTCCGAACGATGTTTTCCTATACCGTTAAAGCGAGTGATATTTAAATATTAAATTATAAAAGTACATATCAAGTTAGAGGCGCGTGCCTTGATTTGAACCCGGACAAACGGAGTGAAAAACTGGAATTGAATTACTAGGTGATCACTGATTATTCATTAGTAGTCTACATATTGCTATCTCGACACCAATTCGTTTTAAACACCTTCGCAGCTGGGATGTGACGTTCGAAAAATTTTTTCACGCGAATGAGACCGTATATAATTGGATATATTCAATACAATTCAACTGAAACTAATTTGGTTAAAGTACTTACAATATATCATCGTGAAGGTGAGTAACTACTTATGTGGCTTTTCAAAACAAAACATTTGTGCACATAATGACACACAAACATATTATTACATGGCCAGTAATTTCGGGTGCACGTGTTAAAAAACAGTACAATTTTATAAAAGCATTTTATAGCCATCTTCGGCTGAATACAGTTTTGAGACAATTTATCGTTTAGAAAACTGAACTACCTTGTTGGTTAAATTATCAGTGACGCTGCTGAATGATGAGTTGCTGGTTGTGGGTTCCATTCTCACTAGCAAAATATATTTTTATGTTAGGCACAACAAAAGCAGAAAAGTATTGTGTGAACAGTATAAACTGTTTGGGTATAACATTATTTATATGTATTAGTATATATTTATAAATGTGTATATAATATGTAGTTTATTAATTTACCACAGCACAGGCTTTGCGCGATTTAGGATCTCGTGATCGTGTGTGAGGTGTCTCAAGATGTTAATATGTGGCTCCCACGGAATTGCGGGACTGCTGCTGCAGGTCGGATTGGTACCGGATATTTCTGAACCACGTTTAAAGCTTAAAGAATGTTATCTAACGGAAAACCAATTGCTTATCGTGTCTTCTGAAGCCGAATTTGCCACAAGCAGTCGCCCATCCAAACGAATATCCCGCTTTACTCTATAGACCATACACTATACAATACATATTTCTGTATAACGATTTATTCATGTTTCTGTAAGGCATGGTTTAAGAAATAGGGCTTTATTTCCTTGTAATTTCTTTTCAACTTCTCGCCGTATTGTACAAATGTCTATATAACAAAAGAGCTGCAGATTAACATAAATAGACTTGTGACAATATTGTGTTAAGAAACAAAGGTAGGTATCAAACGGAAAACGTCGCGGCCATTAAAAATACAATCCCCAAAACTCCAGCTCGGGTTCTTGGTAACTGATGAAATTGGAGCGACTAATTGGAAATGATGATAGATTAGCATATTGTGTAATTGTGTAATGGGACAGAAATATCACTGTGCCTATTAATACAGTGGTATTTCTGTTCTTGTAGATCGAGACCACGATAAAGCTATGGTATGTCCTACGTGTAGAAAGGGGCGACTAACAGGAGACTTCCGGAGTTGCGGGCGGCTTGAGTTAATGCTGGAACCGTTCAGACCGCGATCCCGGGGAAGAATTATGTGTAACCGCAAGCCGCAGTGGTGGAAGACACGAGAGGAGACACCGTTATCTGGAGATTAGGCCTCCGCGGCGGTTTTAGTGGAAAAAAATCCACATAGGCCACTGTCTCTAGCAAAATACCGCGGTAGTTTTCGAACGCTTTCGAATTACTACTGGAAAAAAGTTAGTTCAGTGGCTAGTCAAGATAACTGCTGAGCCTGGGTCCTGGATTCGATTATGACAATGTACACGCGTGAAAATTTACTAAGCAATAATTGTATATATTACCTGGAGTATATAAAAAGCCAGGTGAAATTATTGTTTTTATTAAATTCCATGCGTTTTTATAGTTTATACATATGTAGAGTCCTACCATACTATCTAACAGTCTCATAACATATACAGCGAAAAACAAGTACCATTAAGTTGCGGAAACAAATTTACAGTTAGTATCTCACGGTTGACATTGTAAACGCCGTAAATTATAGTAGCGACGCTGTAAATATAACACGTTGGGGTAAATATTTTATATTTGTGGCACAAACTACGTAGCCCCGGGGCGGTGATAAACATGCGGTAGTTGGTTATATGTGGGCACTAACGGCGTAGTGTCAAACTTTATTACAGCGTTGTACAATAACCCTAAGTGACTTGTTTAGGAATCGGTTGTAACTATTTAACCCCGAAAAAGACTATGCTATGTTAGTCGTCCACGCTGGCCAGGTGCGACTGGCAGACTTCACACATCTCGAAAACATTATACATTTTAATAACATACTCAAGGTTAGCAGGATTCCTCAAGATATTTTCTTTCACCAGAAGATGTTTCAAAATTCCACATTAAGAAAACTCAGATTTGCGTACCGGAATTTGAACCCCAGCTCCCTGAGGTGGGAAGCTGAAATTTAAACCACTAAGGCAACGTCGGTACTATCACATTATTATTCATAATGATTTATGTTTCAGACACGATATGTTCGTTTGAAATATATTTGCGCTGCACGACGGCTGTTCGCTTGTTATTTCCTCGAGTTATCCTCCTCTTCCTCTTGTTATTTCCACGAGACGCGATTGGAACACGAGAAGGTTAATGCGAATTAGTGACTTTTTCTTCAAGTCCCGTCGTATTCTGTGGTAGCTTTCCACGCCGCTCCATAGTGGGTTGACAAAGACATATGTAGGTCAGTGAACAATACTTTCCTCACTTTACTATACTATCGGTATTCAATTCTTTTCATGTAGTGTCTCTTGCACAACTTGCTTCTATGCTACTGCAATTGCTAGCAGATGGTAGAACGTGTATACCGTTCACCACCGCTACGCCCACCCAAAGACGACCATCTCAGTACTAAAGACTAGCGAAGCATACTAACAAAAACTAACTACACTTATACTAACTGGACTAATATTACTAACAGTCCCTCCCGCTATCCTGTTACTAATGAATACTCACTAATCCTCATTTACACCTATTACTCACTGGATTCATACTAATAGTGCAATTTCTACGAGCGCAATAAAGTTATGGCTGCTAGAAATATAAAAAAACTGCTACAAAAAATATTTGTTGCTGTCCTTTTCTCAGAACAATTTAAGTAAGTATCTCTGAGGCTAAGTAACCGTGGAGCGGGAGAGTACCTTTAATGCGCATCGTATGTTTGGGCTAAGCGACGACTGGCTCGCAGTTTATTCGACAATACGTAAACTTTGCGCTGCTCCAAAATACAGTCAGTATAATTATAGTGCTCCGAGGGTTGGACGGGGGTTTTGTCGAGTTACTTCGAAACTAAACTCAGCTCAACCTCATTGTTTATTTGGTACTAAATGACCACTGTTCACAAACTATTAATTACGGTTAAAGTTGACGGTTAACTTGTATCGTACATTAGTGCTAACGGGCAATTAATTTGACACCTTAACTTTAGGACGCCGCGCGAACGCTACTAGGCCGATCTATTATGACGTCAACATTTACAATAACGATGTCAACAAGCTCCCAGTTCTCCCAGCTCCCAGCTCCCAGCTCCCAGCTCCCAGCTCCCAGCTCCCAGCACACAGACTGTGTGACGTCACAATTCGTACACAGAACGCACAAAATAACGTCCGTTTATATAGACTAAATATTAGGTGACAGAACATTTCTTTACATTAAAATAAGGATGAAAGCTATCGTATAACCATATAACCTATTGATATTTGTGAACTGTTAAACCTAAATTCCCATAAACAGGCTCGCGACTAAACTCAAAAAGCGAACATTTAACATAGCTGAATAGTAGTATATGAGATACGATCTGAACTTGGTGAATACAGCAAAACGACGTTAGCGTTAAAGGATAGATATAGAATTGCAGTAATATAACTCTGTATAAAACAGCGCTTCGACGAGCACGTACCTCGTAAGAAATGTACAAAAGACCCACACAATGCAGTTACTGACGTGACAATCCTGACGATACCTCTGCGACTCTACACTCAAGTACACACTTGTACATATATCTTACATATTTCAACTTCCAGAATTGCTCGTTCCAAAGCACTTGTATTTCCGACGAGGTTAAAGTATGCGAGCGATCTGTAAATTGGTAGCTCTTTGATGGGTGAGCGCTAGTGGCTTTTTACCAGTATTTCTTAAATTTGTACGCCGTGCAAGGAATATGGATAATGTTATTATAATAATGATAGGAAGAAGACGCGTGGCTATTTGGTTCCAAATTAGCCAAGTCATGCCTGTGTTATGGTAACCGTACAATACTAGCAGATACTCTATTACACAAAATCACAACAAGCTCTATATTAATCAATGTTACTTAAAATACGAATGACTAATTTCTTTTCGGCGATAACTTTAAATTTTTTAAGACGGAACTTGTGACAAATTATAAACCATTTTGAACCACAATATAAGAAACTAAACGAAAAGATAACAAAGTGAAAATCCGATCTAAATATCACCAAATATTGTATGACAAACAGAATTCATACATATATAGTTACAACGTACATATGTACCTACTGATATCAATTTAACAGGTAACATCAAACTTTTACGCGTCTCGTCTCCTGAACGGAAATTATAGCAAACTTATAATTGGACAGAAAGTCGGAATGTATTCGCAAGTAACATAATCTAATACTTTACGAGACATTAAATCACAAAGTTGATTACAATGAAATTACTCTTGCGCAAATAATCCACTCCTACGTAATGGGAGTAGACAAACTTTCTAACTCAACGAATGTTATATATACAAAATATATATGTTGACTTAGAAACGCATGGCACAGTACGAAGCTCAGTAATCAAATATCGATGTTGTCTGTAATAAAGGCTAATAGCTGCTGCACTACAAACATCATTAAGTGGTGATGCGTAGCGGTCACTTTGAATTGGACCCAATGCGAGCGCATTATCAGACCACCGGCCAGCAGGCTCATTACGAATTGACAATCCTCAATAACCCAAATGATTGCCTAATATTCAATTATGATTCCATACCAATTCTGGTGTATAGTTAAATCTTTTAACTCTCTGCCGGTTCCTACATTTCCCGATACGTATCATTTGGGATTATTCAAAACAAGAGTGATTAGCCATTTTCTATGCAAAGATGCTACAAACGCTAGATAGCTATTTAACATATTATTATGTTTATTTCTAAAAGGTTTGAACCGAGATTTATAAAGTGATTAATTTTAAACTGAACGATAATGTCTTTTTTTTAATTGTCACAGTTGCCATGTTCCTCTAATTGATTAGATTCCTAAATAAACAATTAAGTTATTTGAAATAACTAACTCATATATGAATTGAAAACTGACTAGAAATAAAACAAGGTCGCCAAATTATATTAAAAAACAGTTTATTTACAACAAAGATTACAGTTATATTTACATTATAAATTACACAGGAAATGAACATAAATCTGCAGGTAGTAATAGGCAGGAGATATTTCTAGGCGAAGAAGAATGAGTTATCGCATCCGGATCGAGAGACAACGTATTTTCTGTTAAAATTAATAATTTATCTTATTCCTGAATTTATATACCATAACAGCGAACTAAGTATAGACAAAAAGACTCATCAATCTTAAACCACGTTTGTACAAATAAATAATACATTTGTTACCTATAACAAGTACATAAATACGAGTATATGTTATACAAGCATCCAAAGATCACATGGTATTACAACTAAATTTATCAATAAGTATTGTTTATTTAACGAGAAAGTATGATAGTGGGTTATGAAAGAATTACAAAACAGATATACAATGCGAATATTCATGGGTATAGTTGTCGAAAGAGACCAAGACTTTTCTACCGCGACCAAATATGTCAGATGCTGGCAGCCGGGGGAGTCAAGAGTCCCCGAAACCGGCGTGTATGTATGAAGGGAGTGATGAATATAGAAGAAGTGTGTTAAATTTGTAAGGATGCAAATATTTGATACTCGGTGCTTTCTGCCTACGCATTTAGGGAGCTGGCGTGATGTTAATCTGGATACGCTTGTAATAATTATATATACCAATATACGTTGGTTAGCCAATATAGCTCATTGGATCGTGGTCAGGGGTCGTTGCGGTTTCGAATATGTTCATCAACCATATGATAGTGCTCATTGTACTGTAATATCGACGTATTGTATTCTATATATGTATGTAAAATAGGAAGGTAACTGACTGAGTGACCCAGAGATCAGCGCAAAGCCGAAACCGTAATTTTGCAGATGAGTTCTTTATTCAAATTCAAATTCAAATTGTTTTATTCATCATACATACACTTAATGCACATACCTACACTTCATCTATTATATTCTGTAAATGAGCACTAAGACTGAAATTGGGGAAGTTCCACCCCGAAGGGGGTAAAATAGAGTTGAATGATCAAATGAAGTTACGTCAGTTTTGAAATTAGATTTTTAACGTTCTTCATCTATTATTCAACAAATGAATTCTACACGACCAATGTAATGCATTATCCTGCACATAAATGATTCTAATTGAATTGAGAACACTAAGATGTGCTAGTTATTTCATACTATTTTCCTTATAGAAGGTGATATTTAACCTTAATTACGTTGCTACATGTGAAATTGTATAGTTACTCAGTTTTCTATACAAAATAGCAATTGCACACAGAAAGTGCAGCTTAGCGGTCGTTGAGAGAAAGATTTCCGGGAAGACAGGAAGGCTGCAGCGCTAATAAACTCGCTTCACGAAGCGCAATAAGCTTCGGAGATAACTTTAATGGGGAACCTTTGCAGCGATGATTAATTTGATGTGATTATTACAAAATTGTAATTTCATACCTTTAGACTATTCCTGCTATTTGGAAATTATATTTAATATCATTCAGTTATTATGTGAATTTGGAAAATATATAGATGGCAATTGACAAATGCGCGCCTAAAATATCAGTTGATATATCATTCAGCATAGAACCATTGTATTACTGCTAATG
Organism: Agara michaeli; assembly: GCA_018245675.1. Classification (NCBI taxonomy): domain Eukaryota; kingdom Metazoa; phylum Arthropoda; class Insecta; order Lepidoptera; family Hesperiidae; genus Agara; species Agara michaeli. The sequence continues at coordinate 444 of DWDX01003287.1, read as the reverse complement.
TGCTGTTATGCTGGTGATGGTGATCAGTTACTATCACTTTTTGCGTCAGCAATTTCTCTAAGCTTTTACTGCAAAATAAATGTGTAAAAACTTACAATAATATTCAGAAGCAATATTACTTAATATGATATCGAAGAACCGCTTCTTTACTCATCTCACGAGAAAACCTCAGTTATGTGGCAAAATGTAATCCGACTAGTTTGCACTTAATCGTAATGTCCCGTTGCAGCGCACGATGGCGAGGATGTACGAACGTAGGTGTATGATTCTATCGATAAATATAATCTCCGTGATGCAGTACGGGTAACCGCGTGGCCCTAAGTTCATGCATTTAAGGCATGTCGAGAGAACTACTACGCTTATGCAATTATCCATACTAATATTATAAAAGCGAAAGTAACTCTGTCTGTCTGTCTGTCTGTGGCATCATCACGGTCAAACCGC
>DWDX01003286.1:0-13383 GCA_018245675.1 Agara michaeli | reverse complement strand
CCACACCCTTCAAACCGAAACACAAATTGTAATAACAATTGCTTCACGGCAGAAATAGGTGTGGCGGTGGTACTTCCGCGGACAAACCGTATACAGGTTCTACCACCTCCCTAAACAAAACCTAAACAAAAAGGCAGAAAATAGTAGCCTATGTTCATCGCAAGACCCTCAAGTATCTATATATGAAATTTCATCACAATCGGTTAAGCGGTTTGGACGTGATGACGTCACAGACAGACAGACAGAGTTACTTTCGCTTTTATAATATTAGTATGCCTCGTTGGTTGGGCGGTTGCTAGCGCGACTGCCGATCGGGAGGTCCTGGGTTCAAATCCCGGGTTGGGTACAGGTCCCCAGTTATTTTATTATTATGACACCACTGTCGAGTGTTTTGACGGGAAACAGACCATCTTCGGTATCAGAGCCTCCGTTTACTCACGAAATTGACTTACAGCATTAGCCTAATTTTATAACATTTCTGCAAAGTGACGTGTAGTGTGGAGTGTTACCTAATTCGTGAATAAAATGTTTTGTAACACCGACCGTAAATAAAATACGTCATTTTCGAAACATAACAACATATCAAATACCGTGTTTATTTTGTTGCAACTGAAGCATTTATTTTACACAGAAGCTTAGCGTTTTTATTGTATGTTACAAACAATGTCATACTCACGCTTGATTTTGGGTTTCACCCCATTTAATATTAGGAAATCGTCGTCGTGAAAATAACTCATTAAATTGCATTAAATATACCGCTGCCTCACACCTCTAACATATGTGTAGACCTATCGAAATTATTGTTTTGTGAAAAGTTATTTATTTTTATATTTTACCGTTATATACGTTTGTGTATACATATATTTGATGGGCGCTTATGTTGTTAGCCTTAATAAAGCTTTCTTCCATTTTCTTTCTTTCTAATTGATCCTCAAACCGTTCATCATCAAATCTTCGAGGCCAATCCCGCACACCACGTCCATTACCCGACTATTTTTCTGTGTTGCGATTGTAAAAATAAAACAAGTGTTCTTTTTATGTTTCGTATGAAATAATTGTCGACACTCGTACTGTTGTTGTGTGAGGCTATTCCGTTCGATGTCTGAGTTATGAAATGGTGCTCGTATTTGAAAACATTACTTTAATTATTATTATTATACCATCACGCCAGGTCCCTAATGGGGTAGGCAGAATGCATCGATCGCCATAATTGGCGATAATTCTCTGTCTTTACAAACCGGACGTACTCCATTTACATTCATCACTCTCTTCATGCATACGCGCCTGTTTCGGATACTCTCGACTTCCCCGTCAGCTAGTGTCTGACCTATTTGGTCGAGATAGGACAGCCTCGATCTCCTTCTGCAGTTGTTGTTATAAGATGTTATATTGAAAATAATTACAATTGAATGACAGAATACGAGTAGAGTAGTAGATTATGGTCTTACTGCTTCTCATTTTGGGGTAACACTCGTTTCTGACAGTAGAATAACCACAGGGCCAGTCACGATGATTTCAGAACGGCCAACTTTAATCCATTAATCCACAACATTACGCAAGTTGCGAGCAAAGTTTTACTCAAACTATTGTAAGAAAAAATAAAGTGATTCGTTATGTGGTATGAGAGTGATGGCGCAGTAAAATTACTTGTGAAATAATAATATTGTGAAGCTTTTATTTCTTGTGTTTATTTTCTTCTTAGTGTATCGATCGAATGTACATTTGCTATCGGGCGAGAAGTTATTAAGCGTAGACAGCTTTGTGATTTCCGGGTCCCGAGGTTTGCCATGGCTTTGGAAGTATGCTCGAGGAGGCACTATTTAGGTACCTTTTCATATCTACATTTCCCTTGTTACCTGTTCCCTTGTTATAATGAGTTAATTATCCCATGCTATCATGGGATAATTAACTCATTATAACATATGCTAGCGCGACGTTTTTTGTAGATATTGATATGTTCTTAAATATTGTACAATATTTTTTTTTTGTTCTATCACCAATCGTTTTCGCAGCACATGCGATGAAAGACATTTTATGGCAATTTTTTCCCACCTTGGATTACATTATTGTCGTTTTAGTAAGGATGCGTATTTTATTTTATTTCCTGTAATTAATATAGCCTATGTTCATCAGTGATAATGTAGCATTGAAATGGTGAAAGAATTTTTGAAATCGGTCCAGTAGCTTTTGAGCCTATTCGTTATATCCATACATACATACACACACAAACGCACACACGCACGCACAAATCTTTCCTCTTAATAATATTAGTGTAGATAAAACTCACTTAAATGATTAATTATATATGATTATTAATGAATATTACTGCTTGTATTATTAGATTGTACACTTTTTTTGAGTTATATCATTTAATATTATCTATCGTTGGGCATTGAGAGATATTTTGCAATTTTTTTAAAACACAACAGTTTTTTTTTCTATAGCTACTAGTAAATCCAAAAGCGAAACTATTACTAATTAATGTAGTAGCGAAATAATTAATGTAGCTAATGACAGCAGAAAGAAAGGAGGAATCCTCTTTACTGGTATAAAAAACAAAAACGACATAAACATGGAGTTGAGTATTCCTCTCATTTAACAATCATCGAACTTCAGACAAAAATCGGAATACCGGTAAAGATACTTAGAAAACCGATTAAGATATGGTACTCGAAAACAGAAAAATATTAGCCGAGCCAAAATGTGAATTTACGCGCATATTTTTGAATCACCTGAGTTGAAATTGTTCCAAAATAGTAAGAATTAGATATTGAGAAAACATTGGTTTCTCAGCGGCGGATGAAGATCGGAGCAATCCCGTAAGTGAATCTGTCGTTACGAAATCTTTTCATATCGACATTGGCGAAAGATGGCAGTTTCTAAACCGTTTAGATGTATTTTGGACCAGAGATGATTAATTCCGTTAAAACCTTACTTTTGTAAGACCTTATGACATTATCCAGTTCAAGACTTGATTTGATCCAAAATTGAAGGTTAAAAGTGATTGTTATGCTCAGAACAATACTAATATGTTATGTTTTGTTCTATAACCCTCTTTTGATTTACTATAATACTTTTATATAATAATAATAATAATAATGATAGAACAATACACTTTAACAGACCAGATATTACATTTTTGGATAAAGAAAATAAAATAGTATACTTAATAGATATTGCAGTTTCCAATTCCCATAATTTATAAAATACTACATCGGAAAAACTCTCGAAATATAACGAATTTAAGGAAGAAATAGTTAGAATGTGGCATCTAAAAAAAGCAGTAGTAGTCCCCATAGTAATTTCCACAACTGCCATAGTACCAAATAGTTTAAAACAATCACTCAATGTACTTAATCTACCACTACACACTCGTTTTATAATGCAAAAATCTATAATATTAAACACATGCAGAATAGTTAGGAAATTTTTACAGGACACTATTGCATAGGTACCTACTAGAAATTAGTGCTCGATATTCACTTGGTTTAGGCCCGTGGATATTGAAAATAACCGGGAATACGAACCCGAGTGTTTCAAACGAAAAAATAATTGATAATGTGTTCGTATGGTCGTCGTGTAGAGCGTGATCAAGATCTGCTTCCACGAGCGGCGGCTGCAGTACATGGAGCGCGAGCAGATCGCGCAGTGGCACGGCGAGCGGCCTGGCGAGCGGATCGTCGAGGTGACACACACACACACACACACGCACGCACGCACGCACACAGAGAGACGGATAGGTAGAAACACACACCGACAGGGAGAGAGAAAGAGACGTACAGATAGACGCGCTCGCACGCACACGCCGACGCTCACGTACTGCTGTGTGCGTGTTTGTGTACGTAACCGTTGTTACAATGAGCGATCTGTTAAAGAGATTTCTTTTACAACTAATTAATTAATCCATATGCTTCTTGTCTCGAGAACTTCAACAGGCAGAAAATTGTACGTTTAGTACAAGGGTTACTAAACGTACAATTTGCTTACATTGATATGTCCCCAGGCCGGAAATGTATGGAATAACATCTACGTTTAACGTTTGTTTCTTCACCGAGCGGCAGAGTATGCTTTGAACCGCCACAGCCATCCCCGACAGTGGACGTATCAGTTGGAGCCTGTCTTTAGTGAACGTGTAATTAATCTGTTGTCACCGTTCGGAACAGGTCGACGTGCCCCTCTCCTACGGCGTGATCAGAGTGGAGCAGCCCACCAACCTGAACTCCCTGCACGTCTACTGGGACCCCACTAAAGACGTCGGCGTTTATATCAAGGCGAGTGTCCAACACATTTAAATACTCGCATATCTTACTATATACATTTATTGTATGCATGTGTATGTCACTGAACTCCTCCTCTTTTGATGAAATTTTTTGTGTGTTCAAGGGGACTCGAGAATGGTTTGGATTCACAATTTGGTCCACGGGAAGATGTATTTTTAATTAATTTTTAAGTAATTGTTGATTTTAGAATGTTTCACATTGGATCCGACAGACTGCGCCACCATCGCAGTGTCAAATGTTAATTAGTGGTTATTATGTATGTTTATTAATAATTATATATAATATAATAAACAATTCGATATTACCCTTCAGTCAGATTTAAATTGAAGCTAATTTCCGCTGTCCGTTAAAAGATGGCGCTAGTAGTGTCAAACATATCTACGACTAGTTGAATTTCCGATTTTTTAAACCGTCTTTATTTACGTATTCATTCGTTCTCAGGTCAATTGCATATCGACGGAGTTCACGGCGAAGAAGCACGGCGGCGAGAAGGGCGTCCCGTTCCGCATCCAGGTCGAGACTTACCTGTCGAACGACGAGCACACGCGCCTGCACGCCGCCGCCTGCCAGATCAAGGTGCGCGCTGACACCGGACACCGAGAGATGGCGCTGACCACTCATAACACACTTGACTGTTCAACCGATGGAATGATACCGCCCAGCATGGACAATACCGCACGGGTTTCCGATTTCAAATAAGGCAATTGAATGCCCGTGTTATGGTAACCGGACAGCTGATATTGTCTCATTTGGAATCAGATATACGTATGTGGAAATGTAGCAATTATGTAGTTGACAAAAAAATGTTCAATACATTTGTGTATTCAATGTATTTTATGTATATATTTGATGTATATATTATGTGATGTGTATATTATGTTTATATATATATTAGGTTTATATAGACACACCTGCCACAAACTTTCTCCATCCACCCAGGGTTGACTGATAGAAAATGCCATCAGGCATTAAGTTCGCCCTTTGTGACTTTTATTATATAAAGGTGTACAATAAAGAATATAAATAAATAAATTATTCTCTCTATTGGTGACAGTATTGTTTTCTCTTCTCCATTTGTAACGTATCTTCCATTTGTACGCCAGGTGTTCAAACTGAAAGGCGCCGACCGCAAACACAAGCAGGACAGGGAGAAGGTGATGAGGCGGCCCCGCTCCGACCTGGAGAAGTACCAGCCCGGCTGCGACGCCACCGTTTTGACCACTGTGAGTATTTCACTGCACATAAGAGCACACGGCGTGAACATGTTGACAAGTCGTTGCATACCGCGCTGTGTAGTCATTATACTCGTCGGCAAGAGAATAGTTCGATTATTCACAATTGTGATACAAATTATTACACATACATATTTCGTCAAACTAGCGGACAATTCTGGTATATTTTAAAATTTGATGCAACTCAACTATGTATGCTTCATCTGGGCACACTTACTAAATCTTAGGTCGCATCTTCCACTTTGAGACTGTGACCAAACCCTACACCTACCTACAATCATATAATTAAAACGATGTATGCACGGAACCCCTGTCAGTAACAAAATACGATATTTCGTGTATTGGTTAATTTTCGTCACGTAACGAAAATGTGTTATGCTCACATTTTATTTTCTGGCATATTTTCAATGCAATTTCTTTCAAGCGGGGAGTTAAATAGATGACTTTAATCTGACCTTTTAAGAACAGAATATTGTTGGTCTTGACCGTTGTTCGTTTGTCACCAGCTGTCGAACGACGCGCTGATGCCGCCGCCGCTGGTCACCACGTCGCCGCCCTACTCGCCCGAGATGTGGTAAGTGTCTCCGTTACTAACACTCTTTCATTGATTTTACACTTTAAAAGTGCAATATTCAATTGATATCTTATTGTCTTTAACTTACACAGTGTATGGACTGTTACTGATATATGTCTCATTCACCTGTCTATGCACAAGACTGTTCCGATATGTTTGCAATAAACACGCAAGCCTTCAACGAAATTCACTTTCGTTACAACCCGATCGCACATGTCATGTTTCACTGTAGCCGGATGTCGGGGAGTCTAACACAGTCTTAGCGTCTGTGTAAGGTTGTAATAACAAACAACAACAACATATCGTCATGCCAGGTCCCTAAGGGGGTAGGCAGAAAGCACAGAGTGCCATACATCTCTTTCCTTGCAAACCTGACGCGCCTCGTTTACATTCATTGCTCTCTTCATGCATGCACGCCGGTTCCGGAGACTCTTGACTCCTCCATCGGCCAGTATCTGACCTATTTGGTCGAGATAGGTTTTAATAGATATTATGTAATACTAAATTTTATTTTTATCATTGATATTTAACTCACTTTTATGTCCTTTTCAACCTTACTGATAATATACAGGAATTTCCTCAAATGGTTAGCTTTTTAGTATCTTTTTAAAATAAATTCAGGTTCGTTCGCAAAGCAACACGTTTTCTTTACACAGGCCTCACCGCCTCGTTGCCTTCATAGAGTAAGGACATGATGTCATGAATCTATTTGAAAATGTTATTTTACGTGACCGCAGCTTTAAAATTCCAAGCACGAATTTAATTAATTTCATAACATATTTCAACATATACTTAACATACACTTTTATGTCACGATACTGTGTCTACAGATTTATAACAATGCAACCGTAATCATATCAATTACCGGTCAGTCGAGACGGCGCGTCATTCGCAGTCACACATTAGTAGCGCGCATCACTAGCACGCGTAAACGTCACTAGCGCCCGAGTGGTGTGCCTGATGATGTAATTTACGATATTTGTATCGATATTATGGAGTAACGAATTTCAATACTTTTAGATATCGTAATAATTTTGGACAACGGATTTTCTCCGTTACATAATTTTAGATATTACTATTTTAGAGATTTATTCTCTTATTTATTTTAGAGTTTTATTCTCCTACTCTATACTTTACTCTCTACTCTATGCTAATAGGGCATAGGCATAGCAAAGGGCGGGGGGGGTTAGGGTTTTGATGACTTTTTGCTGACAAGGGGGAGAGGGGGGGTTAAAAATCACTAAAATTCTACTTACGTAATACTTGAACGATCCCTAAAAAATGAAGAAACGAGGGACTCTCATCAATTCTGTATATCCCGTATCCTACTTAATATTATAAATGCAAAACTATGTTTGTATGTATCTATGTTTTCCGTTGTCACGGGCGAACCGCTTGGCAGATTGTTAGAAAATTTGATGTGGACATAGTATGAAGATTGGCAATGATCATAGGATATTTTTTATTCCGATACACCCATGAGATCGAAATCCACGCATATAAAACCGTGGAGCATAGCTAGCAATCAATAAAACAGTGACTTTGAGGCAGAATATTTGGTTCGTTTAATTAATAAACAAGACTTTAGTCCCCGATACCGGAACACACCGGTCGTCTAACTAAAGTCAAATGAACCCGTCGTACACTAACAATATATATATTTTTTGAATTGCATTTAAATAAGCGGCCAGCGAGTTATTACGAGAATGTACGTATATCAGGGCGATTGTGAAATATTGCCACATGTGAACTGACAATTGCCGACCTCCGACTGAACCGCGGAACAATTAACATATAACAATGAGTGCTGTTGATTGGACAATTAGCGACACATCTCAATAATTCACTGAAGTTATCTGTATTACGCGTAATTTTAACTACACTGCCTCGCTGGTCGGGCGGTTGCTAGCGCGACTGCCGATCGGGACGTCCTAGGTTCAAATCCCGGGTTGGGTACTGCTGGATTTTTCTAATTTAGAATTATTAGTAGTGACTCGTAGTCTGGATTTGTGCCCGGTGCATGGCAATAGGCTCACCACCTATTCCACTGTGGGACTTAAACTGTACCACACTCTTCTGCCTACCCTTTAGGGGATTACAGGCGTGATGTTACATATTAACTGCGCTGACTTTCTATTAGCTTATTTTTTTTTGTCTATTATTTCTACTAGTTGTAGTGTTCTCAATATCCATTGCAATAGATTACTTTGTTTTATTGCATTGATCTTTTAGTACATCATCGTATATCAATTTCAAAATAGATAGTTAATATTCGTGTCTTTACCGTGCAATATACAAATATGGCAACATATGGTTTTCGTGTTTTTCTCAAATTGACGTTGTCCTGCGAACATGATGAATCTCTGTCACGTTGATCATGTTTAACTTATTGTAGGAACGTGACCGACCAATTTAGGCAATGGTGATGGAGTGGACAGTTACTCGTGCACGCCTGTGGATGTCTTGTTAGAACCAGGTGCATGCGTCCGCCGCGTGTCCATTCGAAATGTAATATATTTATTCTCTTCATTTAACACACTTTCGCGTTTAGAAAATGTCATAAACGGTGACATTGAAAGATTTCTTGTTCCATCACTTCACACCAACGGTCCCATTACTACGGCCAATGGCCACTGTGACTGCTGCTTGCTCGTTTGCTTGTTTCAAAATAAAAAAAATACCCGAATGCAGAATATTATGCAATATGGATCATACAAAGTCATCCGACCCCAAAACTAGGCAGAGCTTTTGTTTGTTGTGTGTATGGTCACACCGTTGCTAATTACATATGAAGACAATAAAGAAAGAAACATTCAGTCTTACAACGTAACGATAAAATTGAAAATAAAAACTTTTGATATTTAAAAAAAAACGGTAAAGTAAAAATAAAACATAAATACATGCAATATAAAAAGTACAAATGAAAAATTATAAATACTGTTGATATGCGCGATGACGTCCCTACATTTACGATTTTTTCTGCTATCTCTCGTCATGCACGCAATGCGTATGTCAAGTGAATAACGAGCCGGTGCAACTGTGCGACGGCACGCTAATTGCGCCCGAAGGGCTCCGGATTACACTGGTGCACTGGTATTCGCCGGCTGCCGACCGCGCACGCACACAACGCGTAATGTGCAATCAACGTTTTTATTGCTCCATGCGGGCTTCCACGACATATTGCGGTAATTACATATCGTATCATTACTTCGGCTGCTAGACGTTCTGACATCATAATGATTAAGTGGGAAAGGGCCTCGTTTACAAAGTCATATTACAAAATCTCATTGATACGGTTTAAAAGAAGAATGCTTATCGAATTATATTTTATTAATATGCATCGGGCGTATTGAGCCAAAGACAATTTTTTTTTTTAGAAATTCTGTATTTTTTCTTGAACCATATTAATTGTTACTTTTCAATTAAACTTGAATAATAAAATCGTAAACATCGATATAATAGTCTTACAGGTTTTCATTACAAGAAAAATGTCCATCCTTATTACCTAGTTTAAATTTAGAACGTAATTGACATCCGGTGCCTCGTCTGTCAGTCTGATTCGGAGCCCTATGAAAATTGTGTCTTGTTGTGTCCACTTGACGCTCGTTATAGATGTCCATTGATCATTACATTTCATGGTGTAGCTTTTATTTATAAAGTGCTCTCATTCTCTGTCCCTCTTTTATTTTAGTCACGCTAAAAGTAGAACTAAAATAGTCTCATGATTTTTAGTAGCCTCTTCAGGATAAGTATACAAATGCATAAATAGAATGGTTGATGAGAATTTAGTATAAGATTACAACCAGAGATCCGTTACCGTCTTTTAAGGATCTAATTCTGAACATTCGTTTTTCAAATGACCACAAATTTAAAGTTAGGTTCGCATTAACCTAGCTCACTGTGTGGCTAGTCACTCTAGTGGATAGATGACCTTATATAGCGTAGTAGCTTCCTTACTTGCTCCAGTATCTGTGGCGTTGAAACCTAATCTCTACGTTGCATCTGTGTCCTGTTGCGTTTGGTTGCATTTTCTTTTATATGTCTATGTTAAATAGTATATGTATATATCAGGAATGGTCATAGACGTTAATACTAAGTTTAAAATTGATGGTTGGCTAATGTTTTATACTATATCTACCATGCTCGTTTGCGATAAATGATTCCCTTTTACCGGTGAAACTTAATTTTATCGCAAATTCTAATTAATCATGTAAAATCAAAGCTGGGAATGCATTGGCTATGTCTTTTGTACAATCTATCTAACTCAGGTCTTAAAAAAGTTGTCTCACAAACATAGTGACATGGGATTTTTACATAAGATTAAGTTAACGTATTTAAACTGAACTACGGCAAGCCTGGTCAAAACTGTTATTTGTGTAATAAAAAAATAAATAGTGAATTTACAATTTTATTGGGGAACCAAGATGTAATTATCATTAAGTTTATACATAAATGATCGTAGCACAGTTGTAAAATACTCGGTATAATAGATCATGTTTTTGAAAATAAATTCAAACAGGTACTGATGTGTAATAAGCTGATGTCTCTGAACTGGAAATAATTACGGACGAATAAAATCGATTTAAAGTTATGTCGCATCAGCCGTCACCGGTAAAAACCGATAATGAAGGGAATATAAATCAAATCAACGATTGAACCGGTAACGTTTCTAGTTCCGACAATGGATCGCACATCAGAAAACCGACTCGAACGAGTTATCCTTCGTTAACGCGCGCGAATCCGACCGAGCTAAATATACCTCGCCGCTCGCCTCGCGAAAACGGGGGCGTAATGACACATCCCATTTGTGTTATTGTAATTTTGATGCAGCGCACGAGGGGCCGGCGAAATGGTGCTCAATGTAACAATGTAAATGAACGCTGTCACGGGATACTTCGTTTGGGGTTGTCTCAACGACCGGATTATCATTTACACCTATGTAACATGACACGCGCATTATTCCGCAATTAAATACTCGTATATTAATAGAAAATATTAATCGTTCATTCACACAACAACACACAATATACGTACGAACTTTAACGAAGTCACGTTTTTTTTGTATTTATTTTAAATATCTTACATGTGTGTAAATTGTCGTATATTAATTTAGTGATAATAAATAATTTGTACCTTTACTTCTATTTCTTAATTCTGTACGCCGTACAAGGCAAAATATGGCTTGAACATCTTTATATATACCCATATTTGTGCAAATAGACGTCGTTGTCTTTAAAAAAACTGTCAATACTCGCTCAAAACTTGAAAGCTATGTTGGAACGATGTAAGCATAAATGACAAAGCGATAAACAGATATTCAGATTTAAAAAATAGCTCGATGATTTTTCTGATTCTCCGTTTAGTCTCCGTTAATAATAATTGCAATCCTTTTACGGGTGTGACTGTGACATACTAACTGTGCTCAAAGCTTCACTTGGAACTGGTGACACATGAGATGATGCATTTAATATAAACGACAAACGTACAGCTTAAACACAGTCTTCGTTTGTTCCCATTATATTTTTGATTGGATTTTTTTTTATAAACGTCCCATGTTTGACTGGTCTGGTAAAACAATTTGAGCCCAAAAACAAATATTATTGTAATGATCACAAATATTGTTTATGTGCTTATATTTATTATGAACGTATTTAGAAATTTACATATTTTACGTTCATTAACTGTGTATTTACATAAGCTCTGCGTAATTTCTGTTATTATTGTCCCTTGACAAATGCAATACAGGTACTGCAACAGCATAAAAGACTAAGTGGCAACTGTTTCACACTGTCTACTCGCAGTCAACGACCTATACAAACTGGATCTAGTCTAGGCTCACGCTGTCACGTTTAAACAATAGTGAATGCACGCCGGCTTGAGTGATTTCTAAAGGAATTTCTAGAATATTCCGACGCGTGTTCCACATGAAAAATGACTTTTAACTACGTGTATTTATTACCGATTTTAGTATTTTGCAATATGGTTTACCGGTTCGCTTGTTTCCTATGTGTTCCTGTCTCTATACATCGCAAATTGATAAATTTACTATATTGAACACAGATTTTGACAACTAAGTACCTAAATGACAACTAAATCATTCAATTCAAAAAATGGCGTTAAAATCACATCTAACCTTAAAAAAAACAATTTTCTTGAAGAACTAACTAATATTGTTTGATATTTATTAACGTAAGAGCGTGCAGCTGTAGATTTTAGAAATACTAATAGAAATTTCGTTGCTAAAACTATGATACAGAGATGAACGAAAATAGCAATTAAACAATTTCGATAATGTCGGCCGAATGTGGCGCGAACCAGCTCGAACGAGTGCATCCATCGTCAGAACTTGGCACTCTCGATTTTATTCTAGATCTTATTGTACATGTCGTTTTGTGCCTAACGCCGACAATACGACCTTGGAAACAGACGATTTCTCATACAGTTTGGGCTTAGAGATGAGAACAGCGGTTCCGACGTAGTATTAGTATGGCCTATTTTGCCTTTTTTATTTAAAAAGATTTACCTATTTTTATTTCGCGTAATTTTTTCAATATCGTATTCTTTAATGGCAACAGGAGAAAAAGTTTTTTACTTACTTCTGGTTAATGTATTATGTTTTGTTTTGCATGAATAAAGTGAATACATATTAAATACGTGCAATATAATATTGTACTTATTTAGATATTTTCGATGCAAACTTTCAAGTATATATACCTACCTAATATTATTTATAGGTCATAGATTGACCTCGCAAGCTTGCGTGTCGATATTCCTATTTGGCCAAGGTTTAAATTAAAAATGGAAGGCGTATCAATCTGGCCGTTGTAATTGTATAAAAAAAAAAACAGACCGCGTCATAATGTACCATGTTTGATCGAAGAATTAAATCAATAAATCGTTAATAATCGTTTATAATGTTAAAATATAAACAATATCCTTCGTGTACAAACGATCCTGAACGATTTCGCGATACGAACACAAACATAGGTAGATAAGCGAAATAGCGAACCAGAATTCAGCTGTGGTTATCACCTTCACTTTTAACGAAAATGTACTAAACTGCGAGATAATTGGGACATTCGTATTTTTGAACAACACAGTTGCACACGTGTATTACGCAGTTGATTTAAGTGTATGATTGTCGTGTTGAATTCAATTAGTCAATGGCAAAAAAATATTGGTCACGCATTACCATGCGCGTCATTAGGCAGAGAAATCCCTGGCACTTTATTATTGTCTGAGGTCGCGCCCATTGCTAACGCCCTAACTCTATTAATGTGATGTATAGTGATGTACA
>DWDX01003285.1:0-13386 GCA_018245675.1 Agara michaeli | reverse complement strand
ATTCTTATATATAACTATGAATTATTATCCTAACAATACATACATACATCAAATACATGTCAATACGTTACAGCTTTTGATGTCTCAATGGTAATTGTAATTTCATAGTGATAGCTCAGTAGTTTGAAAACCAATCTCCCACTCCCCACCTCACCTCGCACCTCTGACCTGTTACGTACGTTTTATAACCTAAAATTTAAATATCACTCGCTGGAAAGGTGAAAGAAACCATCGTGAAGAAATCCGCACAAGTTAGAGATGTTATAAAAAATTACAATGTTTCTGTAAATGAGGTGTAAATTTTAAAAATGATAACGGTTATTCACGTTAAAAACAAAACAAACTCATGGTATGCGTATAGTATTGTAAATATGATGAGTCTGTCGTCATCACAGTAAATGATGTTTGCTCGTCCGGTTGTGTGTAGACATCTAAAAAGAGCCTCTGCATTTTCTAATTTCGTACTCTTTCTAATAATAGTCTATTTAAAAATGGAACAATTTGACATTGCATGTTTGTCTATACCCCTTCATATCTGTCAGCGTTCACTTTTTCATAATGTCATACAGTTTGAACTGGTGATGAAATGTCATTGACAAGATAATCTCCGTCCCGCTCCCTCACCTCTATCTATCTACGTCTGTCTCGATTCAAAACAATTTTGAGTAACGTAAATAGCTTGTGAATATTGTATTTGTAAATGACGATTAAAGGTATCCTTCGCCTGGCCTTCGTTAATGTATTCATGTGTAGACTTTCATAAAAGTAGAAAAAGGCAAATTTATTTCTCTAGCCGCTACAAGTCTTAAGTCTCTGCCTGCCTCATTGCAATGGACACGTGACAATATGTTCGTAAGCGATGGAAGTTACATTTAACAATTATGTGACTTATTCCAATTGAATTACGATATAGTCATTTTCGTTACAATATACACAACGTTGTACAACACTGTCATTACACGTTTTCATAAGCGCGGTGTTACGTGGGTCATTAATTATGAGAAATAAGGGAGAAACATTATGCATGTTGAATATTATTTCGCAAACAAACACACCTGCCACGAATACCAACCTACACAGAACTGCATATTTGAAAATGGCTGCAGCACGTCAACATATGTATACATATTTAACAATGCATTTTAATTTTTATTATTTTATAATAGGAGGTATAGCTTAATGGTTTGCATTTTGTCCCTCACTTTGGGTATTTGTAATACATATTTATGTACATATATTAATGGACTATGGAATAGAGTAAGAGATTGAGTACAAGGAAAGAGTAACATCGGAGCCTGTTTGACTGTTTGTATGGCAAATATTTTTTTTGTTGATTCAAAAGAGCGCTGGGAGTTTTTTGCGTCGGCTTTTTGTTCCCGTCTACCATAGACTAAAGAGCGCACAAGGATGATTGATAACTATGTATAAAATGTATGAATTTCATTCAATATATGTACGTATCCCTTATAATGAATAAAACAATTTGCATTTAAATCCTATAGAGAATATATAGAGAAATCCTATAAAGTCCGGTTACCAATGAATACTAACCAACTAATATTTTTATTAACATCTATTACTAACTAAACTCATTAACACTAAAAGTCTCAATCTTATAGTCTTATTATTATTATTAATTTTTTTCGACAACTATTTTTAACCAATTTAATTTATTGTTCGAAAATCAAAATGAAATTTCCACTGTTCGTAGGTAGATACAATATAATTAGATCTATATTGAGAATGACAAACCTTTTAAAAATAACTGCGCCCCGCGTCTTGGCTACATTTTATAACATTAAACGATTTTGATGGCGTTTAAAATTATTGTGTTGGAAAACAGAATAATCTATTCGTTTTAATTATGAGAGCGTATCACATAGAATCCAGTTGTAAACGTGTCTCATCTCGCGAAACAAGACGTAAATCAATTAACCTTTTTTTTTTTGTTTTTAAATTTCGTTGTGCGTTTCCGAACGCGACTTTTATAATCTGTGCTACGAACTACGATTCTTCGAGGGCTGTCAAATAAATCTATATTAACTAAATCCTAAGAGAAGCGGGAACACAATTAGCGGGAATAATTTATTTTGTTATTCCATGTTAAAAGATAGAAATGGAGGTCGTTGTATGTACCTTATCCTTTTATTTAGTCAATTACGATCAAGAAAATTTAATAAACAATATCACTTTATCAATACTTAATTTTTTTTTTATAAATATAACCTAGCAAACAGGCAGACGGGCCACCTGGTGGTAAGCGGTCACCGTCGCCTATGGACATGTGCAACACCAGAGGAGTTGTCCATGCCTTGCCGGTTTTGAAGGAGAGCTCTATTCACGCCTTTCTTGAAGAGCCCCATGTCCATTTCAGCTTGAGTGATAAAAACATTGACAATATAACTCGCTACGTCGCACGGTTTCGTCCTTGCGGAATACAGTTTTAAGTAGATTACAAAATGTACATAACTTTAACCAGGGCTATGTTTAATATAGATTTTACGTATAATAAAAAAAAAGTGGTTGATTTGTTAAAAAAAAAAAAAAAATCAATAATGTGTAGGTTTCCTTACAAAAAAAACATATAACACTCACGCTTGTAACTCAAATATTTGACGTGAATACGAACCGAACCCACAACTGCATAGCACACAGAGTTTAACAACTGGACTAGCAGGCGGCGTAAATATTATAATAGCGTGTTGTCTCACACGATACTGGAGTCACTTCGGCAGCGGGCGGAACGCGAACGCGCTCGCAATTATTCCTCCAAAAACAAGTATCGCGTTGCAAACACTCGGGTTACTTTGTTTATTTGTGTTCCGTTTATTTGCGGCGGAGTCCTCCTTTTTTCAGCCCTGGATACGTACGCGCCATCTCCTGTCGCGTATATTTAGTCCGCTCTGACATTCGCAATGTAAGTCTCATATTGCCGAAGCTTAAATAACTCTCAAATTAAAATAAATACACTATAGTGTGGTTGGCAGGTGGTAAACATGTTATAGGCTCTTTACTGTTGTGTCTACGTGAGCCTTAAGACCATAGACAAACGTAGACTACAGCCTTACGCATTCTATTGTTTTGGGAGGAAATTTATATTCTAGCAATGAAATAATAGAGTTTAATGGATGGCTAATCATGTAAATATGTACCTACATAAGCAGAAAATATTAAGTCGTTTTTTAACAGTTAATTTTTAGTAGTTTGAATTTGTTTGGATTTTTTATATACGTGTACACCTATATGTGTACACGTATAATATTTTTGGGTGTGACCCTTGTCTAATTACAAAAATTTGATGTTTCACGGTACATATGTATGAAGAGGTCTGCTGCATATTTAATTTTGTTTTCCTAAGTCTATTTCTAAGTCTATTTGTTACGCTTTCACGCCTTAACTAGTAGTCCGAACATCGTGAAATATTGTACACACATTGTCAAGGGGACCTAGGCCACCTTTTATCTTGAAAAAATGTATTCTTCAGGGATAGAAAAATTTACATGGTCGACGTATAAGAACAAAATTGTCACCCTACTGGTTTTTCGATGTCCTTTAAAACGTACCTAAAGTGTTTCGCTATAAAAATGACCTTTTGAAAGCAGAGAACGCGGCAGCCGTCGCGTCGAAGCCCAAGAGACGAGCGTATCTCCTTAAGCGGAAGGCGCTCACCACCGGCTTCTTCGACCAGAGCCGCGCCAAAGATGACAAGGACAAGGGTGAGTTGCTTCCCTTTCACGTCACCTACGTTAACAAACATAGTTGGGACCAGGAATGTAACAAGCCAAATTGATGCCATCGCTCGTGTCATTACGTCAAGTACATTACTTGTTAAACTTTTTGCTTTATTTATTTATTCTACTGTTATCTTACATTACAGACAAACCAACGCGATAATGTTGTACTTACTACTTACTAATCAATCATGAATTAAGTAAATTGAAAGAACTATACAAATCATGATAGATATCCAAAAGTAGTAACAATATAACCATTCCAAAATAAACTAGATTACGTGTAATAAGTAAAAGTCAACACAATAGCAATCCTACTTTAGTTCTACGTCGTAGCAGCTCTGTAGACAAGCGCTACTTTAGTAATGTAGAGTCTTCTAGAATGCCTATAAAAATACACATATAATTGAGTCTTGTTTTAGATTTGGGTTACTCTAAAGATTCCACGCAAGAATAGCGTAAGTCTATTTCATATGGTATCAATTTTGAACAGTAATAACGTAACATCACGCCTGTAATCCCCTAAGGGGTAGGCAGAGGAGTGTAGTACACCCCCACATTTCACCAGTTACGTTACGTTGTTGGTAAAGTTATTATTATTATACCCTAAGGGGGTAGGCAGAAAGCACCGAGTGCCAAATATCTCTGTCCTTACAAACCTGAGGCGCTTCGTCTACATTCTTTACACTCTTCATGCATACACGCCGGTTTCGGAGATTCTGGACTCCTTGTCAGTAGTTCGTAAAGTATTTGGTCTAGGGTAGTCAGTGTAACCCTTAGACATTTTATCAATAGAGATAGAGAAATACGTTATTATGTAGATAGGACACTATATATAACAATAATAATAACAATTGGAGACAATTGCAAACTCGACTATCTAATTCCAAAAGGCAATTCAATGCCTATGTTATGCTAACTGGACAGTTGATAAACATACACCTATACATACTATATAATACTTATATAGATATTTTTATTACACCCAGACACAGAACAAGCATCGTGCTCATCACACAAACGTTTGTCCGGGGTGGGAATCGAACCCACGACCTCTGGTTTCGCAGTCAGGGTCTCTAACCGCTCGACCACGTGGCCGGTCAGTAGATATAAAATGTATTTTAACAGAGGTCTTTGACCTGACGTTTCGAGCCAAATTCGTGTGTCAGTCAGAACTTTCTATCAGTAATAGATTTCACTGATAAAATTCGTAAACGAACTATTTGTAACTGAATACTAACAAACAACCGTTTGCTAGCCGAAGGTTATTGAGAAATATGCTTGTATTATATCCTCTCTATTGTTTCGATAACACCCATTTCAAATCGTGTGACATTAAAATAAACAAAGCCCCAGCGAAATGAATTTACGATGTTTATTCTGCGTAAAGAGTAACACAAAAGAATGTCATTTACTGTCTCTATATACGACAATATACTTTTAAACAATCGATAAGTTTGACGGACATTTCGAAATGACGAAAAGGATTAGACGGGGTTCGCAACGTTACTGTTACGTCACGAAAGTTATATGATTAACGATTGTCAACCTTATGCTGATTGTTATTAGCAAACGAAGCATGACGGTCGAACAGCATTGTTATATTATTTTAACGTTTGCAAAGCCGTCTTGTTTTTTTAGCTGCTCTCGACTTCTCAATAAAATGTACGGGTTTTGTAACGTATTTAGAGTTAAGTAAAGTGGTCTAATAGTTTGCGAATATTCCTTACCATCAAATACGAAGTTTAAATAAAATACCTATGTCATTTATGTAATAAAAATGCGTGTACTGCATACTCCGGAAACAAGATACTTTACACGAACGAGGTGAAATGGAGATCAATGCAGTTCTATTGTTACTATATAGTTACGATAACAATTTTTATTTGATAACAGTCAACAGACAATATCAAAGACGTGCATTGGCCTGACGGAGGAGTCAAGAGTCTCCGAAACCGGCGTGTATGCATGAAGAGAATGATGAATGAATGACGAAGCGCGTCAGGTTTGCAAGGACAGAGATATTTGGCACTCGGTGCTTTCTGCCTACCCCGTTAGGGAGCTGGCGTGACGGTATGTTGATGTTGTTGTTGTTGTATTATAAAATCGTGTAATAGATTTTGTTATGTTAATTTTTTCATTCTAAGCCCACAGCTCACTCAGTAAAAAATGTCATGGTAAAATACAAGAACAGTTTATTCAATTCTTGATGTTATATTTATGCCATTAGTCGGTCAGTTGCCTAGCGGTTACTAAACGTTACTACTGGTCCGGGGTTGTGGGCTCGATTTCCATTCAGGACAAATATTCTATGAAGCGCTTGAAATATTTTTTGCGTCAAGGTATAAAATTATGTATGTAAGTTTTAATTTGGAATTGTTTATAATTAGTTTATGCTCTGTTTGGTTACCATAACTCAGACTTCGAATCGTTCGTTCGAACCTCGTTTGAATTTAATTTGCGTGTGTGAAATCATACTAAGATATTATAACATGATTCTTGTACAATCGGATTAAACATGTGCTGCTAATTTGTCTGTCTGAATATACCTAGAACGATCTGAGAAACGTTTTAACCATTTATTTCCAACTTTTCCAAGAATGACGTGAAATCTGCGTGGTTGGGATATATTTAGCCGCGGCCTCTGGAAAAATGTCAGATAACCAAAAATAGCGGAAGCAATGCATCACGGACAGGGTATATAATTTTATGCGATGGTCGTGCGGCGGAAATTTCAGCTACTCAATGCGGAAATCTGCGGTTCGGGTCCCCGACGCACACCTATGAATTTCCGAAAGAACACAAAAATTTTTGCAACCAAACAAATTCAAAGTCACTCGGTTTTGTACGCCGTAAAAGGCAAAATACGGATTGAACTAATAATTCCTGTAAAATGTTCAAACGTACCCCATATTTGTTCAACCAAACGTGTTTTGTCTTTGTCAAACTTTCGAACTGACGCTTTTAAATATACCTACCGCGCAAGCATCGAAAGTACAAAAGGTTACAACGAAATAATCACTTATTAAATTGTACATTCATTTACATTATTCCCATCAATGATGTCACTATTCGTACGTTGGTGCGTATTACGTTTCAAAGAACATCATGTGCATCCGTCGGGCCCATTGAGAAGCGACACCTGACGGGCTGTAAAGGTAATTATTCGTGTTAATAATCTGTTATTAAATATTTAAACATTCTACGAAGCGACAGAGTATGTCGGAGTAAGTTCTAGAACTTTGGTGACTCACGCAATACCGGGTAATTGATACCTTTAAATTAAAACTTCAAAATGTTCTGCTGCTATATAAACAAATTTCATTGAAATAAATCTAGAATGTTCTTTAAATCGTAGACAATGTACATAAAATAATAAAAGGTAAAAGATCAAAGAATGAATTACGCCTCGTTCAATAAATAATCTTGTACGGACCAGGCAACATGTTTAGAGCCAAACCAAAGCCCTCAAGGGATGACGAGTGCCACTTTATTTAAATTTCTTTAATAGTTTTAAGTTCTAAATTGTATTGTAATGGCGAGTAATCCAGTGACGAAAAGCGTTTGATAGGGGCATGTAAGTATGATGAGTACCTTGACTGATACGTATATTTCTATTGTGTACATATTTTCTTTATAGAAGAGAGCATAGCTGGCGTTCGCTCTTTGTTAAAAATTAATATCCATATTTACATTGTACACCTACTCCTTTTTATGTTATCCGTTTAAGAAAAAACAAAGCGAGAAAATAAAATCCACATAAAAGTCAACAACATTCTTATAAACAAAGGAAACACTGGCTGAAAACGATATCTGTTTCTGAACGAAGAAGAGTGGGCGCCATCTTAATTTGTTTTTGCAAACTGCAATCGACAGGTTATAAAACGAGGTTTATTTAATTTTTTATTGTTTTATATAAAAACGTATGAGACGATTATATGCGATACACCTTGATATTTTGTGTTTCAAAATTTCTTTGCAAGGTGTCGGAAAAAAATCAAGGTTTGGCCCCAATTTCCCGTATGAAGCGGACTACAGACTAATATTTCTTAGGGCAGCGCGTTTCTCTAACAAATACTCGCTATTATTTTGTAAAGGTTGAAAACTCAAATGGACTTCAGCTATGTTTCTACGTTTAATGTGAATGTTTCTAACGAATGCGTATTACGTTCGTTGCGTGCCGCACATGACCGGGCTCTATATTTAGCCGGGGTAACTACACCTGCATGGTTAGCGTCACTTGTACCACTGGTATGGGGGGATGTGGTGCGTCTGTTGCTGCGGTCTCTGACCTCGGACTTGTGTTTTGGTGAATGAACTTGTTATTGAAGCCAAATGCCAAATCGGTGTGGATATCGCACCTGGTGGTAAACTGCGTTGTACAGGTCTCTTATAATGTCCGTAGAGATTTATTTTCTTTCTTTCTTTCTTTTAATCCTTTTATCGTGCAATTGCTGAACTCTAATTTCCACTCATAGTGATAAGATTTTAAGTCGTAGCGTACCTCGTCGGCCAAGAGCGGATTGGCAGACTTCACACACCTCAGAAAACATCATACACTTTATAAGAAATTCCAAGATGTTCAGGTGTTTTCGCCATCCTTTCCTTCGCGATTCACTTCACTTTAGCTCAACTTAGCTAATCTTTTTCTACCTTCAACCGATTGACGAAACCTATCAAGAAGACAAACCGAGAAAACTACTGATATAGGTAGATATCAACTGTTCCTTATCCTATTTAATGCAGGTTCAGTTGTAGAGAATAAAGTGGATGAGTTCGAAGTATTTTTCATTTCAAACACAATAACCGCGCGGTATTAACGTTCTAACGGCCGTGCTGAATATTTTGAGCGCCCTGAATCATATGAAAAATAACGGAACCGCATATCTATGAAATTATTGGGCGATACATTCATTATTATAATATATTAGAAAATATTAGCCAATAATAATATGTTCGCATCCGTTGGAACAGATGTTAATCTTTAATTTCAATATAAATACCAATACCATTTTATTGTTGTTATGTTGGAAATGTAACAAGGTGTTTTTAGGAGCCATTTTATGAGGCATTAATTGCATTCCATTGCATTTTAACCCAATAGATTTAGACTGGAATGGAAACAAATATTTAAATGAAATATATAGGATATCAGTGTATAGTAACTTGAAGTAACAGGCTTGAAGTAACTTGAAGTCATTACGCTTGGTTCTAATTTGGAATATAGCTAATTTTACCGTGCTCAAAAAAAAGTTTTACAGAATTGTTTAAATCAATCCACACTAGCATTAATGGTGTACACATTTTATAAACTAAAATGAACTGTAATGAAATAAATTATTTTTTTGACCATTTTATTCGTCCACTGCTGGACCAGGTTTCCTCTCATACTGGGAGGATTTTAGAAAAAAGAATTATATTTTAATAGGGTTGTCACTGTTGATAACAAAAAATTGTTACGTTTGGTCGATTTGTTGCGCAAACTAATAAAATGCATCTCATTGCATATCAATGATGCTTTTAAGTGTTTCAAATTGATCCCGATGGCCGCGTGATGTGGCTGCCAATTTAAATATCACTTGTTAACCCTAGTTGCTCACTACTTGTCAGTATTTAACATTTAAGCAATGAACAAGCCCGTAAGAATATTGTTACCATTTTATTGCAGTTATTGGACCTGTATAGAGGACCTGCAAAATTTGGCGGCTTATCGTTGATGTTCGGGTCAATAAGTCACTCTACTGTTTCATTATTAACGTATGTAAATATTTATATGGTCGCGGCACGGTGTGTAAACATCCTTAGTTCTGACTAATCTAAGTGCGAACGCTGCGGTCTGCAGCGCTCTGGACGCAGTCTCAGCTATCCCGGTGTTACATTTCGCCGACTCCGTGAAACGGGATCTAAGAATCGCTAACAATCACGTAGCGAATACTTCTAATTCCATAACAAATGGTGCCCTGTACTGTTGTGAGGTCGGAATTTGTTTCAATTGTAAACGTATGTTAGAAGTCATAACAGAATTTGAACGTAAATTATTGCTGCTACAGCGAATGTCATATTTCAATAATGTATTATAAATAACTGAATGGCACGAGTTGTGGCCTCTTGGTTTAGTGATGACTGATAAACCGGAGGTCGTGGGTTCGATTCCCATCCAGGACAACACATTTTTGTGATGAGCAGCTGATTTATTTATTCTGTATCTGGGTATAATAAAAATATACATTTGCAAGTTCATATAAAAATAAGGACACTTTAAGAAAGGTAAAACACACAAAGGGAAATCATTTGTATTACGGTTTCACGGCACAAACCAAATTAATCATCTTGGCTGAGAACGCATTAATGATCTTGGATAGAGCGTCTGTCCACAATATCAACAAATACTGTTATTGGCTAATTATTATTGGCTAAGTATTTTATCTTGCGGTGCTGTGAAAAGGGATAAAAATGTAGGATAATACCTACGTTTTTTATGTGCAGTAGCAAAAGAAAAAACCTTTTTATCGTACAGTTATACTTAAATCTGGATATTCACAATATCGTCATCTAATGGATCCACATTGAAAGAACAATTCGGGTGAACTTAAATTCCGGACGTGCTAGGAAATTCCCGTCCTCTGGTAACCCTATTTTCATTTTTTTATTTATTTTTTTATTTTCGTCGTTACATCTCGTCAATGAATCAGTTAGCAACGAACAACTTTAGCAGGACACAACACCTTCGTCAATGCGATGGTCCTTCGAAATACATAACCACAAGTACATTGCCATTTTAATGGGAGTCCTCTCACCCTAATTTCACCGATTACGAAGATAATGGGTGAGGTGAGTGGGCCGTATGGCTAGTGTGGGTATTACCTGGTCGTTCTGGTCGTGCGTCAAGTACAGCCAGCCTAGCAGCGCCTGCGGGCAGCCGTCGGTCTTCCCGCACCACTGCGGCAGGTCGGCGCCGACAGCGGTGGGCGACATGGCGGCATCAGTGGAACTTGGACGCGGCAACACTTCACTTATTGAACTTTTCCGACCACCGTACTCATGGAGCACTATTCATATATGTTACTTTGAAACGCTTCGCAGTTGAAGTTGAGGAGTGTTTCATGAGGAGTATTCAAGCGTGGTCGCGGCGAGCGGCGAGCGGCGGCGGCCGGGCCGACTGATATTTTTGGATCGCGCGTCGCGGAGCGGCGGGATGCGCGCGCGCCGGCTGCTTCGTGACTACGGCCGCTCCTCAAGACGGCACGTTGGGAATAGGGACGTGTGCCTGACCGGGCATTGCTTGTCGACTGTGCTCGTGTTCTGTCGGCTTTTCGAATGAACTATGATATAGTTGTGTTTGGCGGATTGCAGTTTTGTTTTGACGCTACTACCTACTTGTATGTAGTTTAAAGGAATTTATGGATGATAAAGATAATAAAAGTAATAGAAGAGAAAAAAAATGATGTATTTTGGTACTAAATCGAATTGACATTATGAACTTTATATAATTTACAATCTAATATTTCCATTAAGGACCTTTTTAATCCTAAAGTGTAACTGTATTAAAATTAATTATAACACAGTGCAATTGTATTTAATTGGAATAAAGTGTAATCAAAAGTCCTTTCGATTTAATCGAGTCATTCAAATTCTAACATTTATATTATCATCTGGACGCTGGTTAAAATTCAAAATTGAAACTGGTCGCAGACGGGCTTTTATCACATATATTCGATATATTTTAGGTTTTACTGAGAAATCCTAGAATTTGCTAGACTTTTACTGTAACATAATTATCTACATGGCTTTGCGCGTTGCTATTGTAGATCGGGGAACAAGACGACTAAAAACTCGCAGCGAATCCCGTGCCTCGATATCGGTGTATGTGGCCGACGCGCCGCCCTAGGGCACACGTGGGCGCTCCCGACTCGGGGACTCCGTGCAGCAATATTTTCGTTCGGCCCCCTACCACGAGACTCGGCTAAATCTACGACAATTTATCGCTCACTAGCTCGGTACTGGCGCTGTTGCCACCAGATGTTCGTTCGCTTGTAGGAACTTCCATTTTAGGACGCAATTGTATTACACCGCTACCGCGCCCCAAATGAACTGCAAACTTTTACCCGAAATGTTGCACTATTGTGAATCATTTTAACAGATGCTATATTTGTGCTGGATAAATTGAATTATTTCTTCAGTGCAAAAAATAGGGAGAGGGGGGACGACATACTTTGAGAGTACTATGTATTTTTCAAAAATCTTTTGTCTGTCCTTTCGTCTGTTAGTCCAGTCTGTAGTAACATTGAGTGTTCGATTACGGTCGTGGGTTCCATTGCTGCTCAGGACAAATATTTATTTCATGATAAGTACCGTAAATGTTCAACATCTAAATGTAATATTATGTTTGTAAGTATCTATTTGGAAACTCTGCAGACTCTGCCAAGTTTGTGATCATGATGACCATGCTTGAGTTGTCCCGAACTATTATGATTATGTTAGCATTTGTCCTGCATTTGATCACGGATCTGATGGCGTCTCCGTTTGGTACTATGTAATGAAATATACCACTGCTGACACGGCTTGGTGTGGCAAAATATTTACACGACACGAAACCGAATCGCACATCGGGATTTCTTTCCAGAACTATTTAATCGTTCCAGTATAGACAAACTGCTGACCAATCTCACAGACGATACGTGTGAGTATAAATGGATATTAATTTAAAAATTTTAAACATTTACCGCTGTTCATTGTCCACTGTGTACATTCTAAACCTTCTAGAAAATAGTACGAAGATACAATAGATAATTGGAAAAGTGGTTTCCGTGATATTCAAAAATAGAATCGAATCAATACAATTTCAAATCTAAAATAGAATGTTGCATTTTCCAAAGTGCAATAGATGTTACCTTACGTTGAAGGGTAACGACATGGCTATGTCAATAAGTAATGTTTTAATTCTCATATCTAAAATTTATACGTTGATTTAATAATTCTGTAAAATCTGAAAGCTCGGTCTTCTGGTCTGTTAAGTTATATTGTGTTAACAGTCTAATATTTAATAATTTATTACACATCTCTGTAAGTGCGAGAGTAATGCTTATTGTCAAAAATAAAGGGTCTTTGTCATTGAAAAATCTTGACATTCAATGTAAGCGGCGAATGAAAGTTTGACAATCTGTGCTCTGTAGCATTCTGCTGGGATGCTGGGTCAGCGTGGTGACGTCACTACGATTAGTTATTTTGGTTATCGCAAGTCACGGCGGGTTCAAATAAAAGTTAAGTTTTTACATCGTTTTTTTTCTTAGAACAACTTGTATACCGTAACGAATACATAAACATATTACACGTTACGTTGTATGTAATCATTCCGTTCTCGCCGGTCTTGCGAGGCGTAACTTGAAACTAAGTCGTAAGAGATTTCATTTAACTACTGGTCGCCTAGGGGTCGAAAATCGACCGTAGTTAAATTAAATCAATTTTCATAAATTCGAAAACGTTCTCTACAATTATTTCTATGAATAAATTTCTCGAGTTATTGAAAAAACACGAACGGTACAATAAATGAGGTTCAATTTAATTAATTATACTTTTATGCATTCTTTGACATTTCATTGGACTTTTCGTTTGACATTGACAATCAGAATGTAAACAATGAACGATGAAGCTATTG